>WURS02467973.1:0-13197 GCA_011762765.2 Rhinocypha anisoptera | reverse complement strand
TCTGTCGGCAATTCTATGCCATCTCTCACCTTTAATTAGTCTAAGGTATTACTCTCTCTCTCTCTCTCTCTCTCTCTTACTCTCTTTCATCACCCCCTCTCTGTCATTGGAAGTGAAAGAGGGGTGAGAGAGAGAGAGAGAGAGAGAGAGAGAGAGAGAGAGAGAGAAGAGCAAAGATTAACCTTGAAAACGGACTATCTTACGTTAGTTTATAACCCATAACTAAAAAAATTGTTGTCTGTCGGCAATTCTATGCCATCTCTCACCTTTAATTAGTCTAAGGTATTACTCTCTCTCTCTCTCTCTCTCTCTCTCTCTCTTCTTTGTCTCTCTCTCTTGCCCAATGTGTCTATCCCACGTTTTTTACAACCCAAAAGCTATATATTCAAGTGCGAGTGAAATGAGAGAGATATACAGTAGTATGAAGAGATAGACACTTTGAGATCATATGAAAAACTTCTCTCTCTCTCTCTCTCTCTCTGATATATGATACATATAAAATCATGTCTGTAACAAATATGAAGAGCTTTTGAAACAATTTGAAAATGATATATCCTGTTTTGACTGACATGACTTTGATTTTAATTTGAATTGATTTGAATTAGTGATAATTAATCACATATAATGATGTCGTTGACTTCCCCTCCCCAATATAGATCCTAAACTGATAATGACCATGAACTAATCTCTACTCTACTCTACTCTAACTACTCTATCCACTCTACTCATTTTTTTGGTGTCACATTTTCACTTTTCAAAACACATTATACATCAAGCTTGATCAGTCTATCTGTCTATATTTGTTCAAATGTGTTTCGATGATTTTCTTCTTGTGTTCAAGCTCTAATGTGATTTTAAGAACCTTTTTTTTGATTGATATTTGATCATAAGAAGAAGAGTTTCCAACGTTATTATTGTTATATATTTTATGTGTGTTGCCCTAAGTTTGTTGTGGGAAGCATGGAAGCCAAGCCACGTTTCACCAAGCCATCCTTATATGATCGAGCCTGGTGGATCAGTAGAGTAGTTTTTGGGTAAGTTCGTCCTCAGTTATACACTGTTCAAATTGAAGTAGCTTAACTTAACCCTTTCGCTCCCAAAGACGCTATCGGGACGTATGTGTCCCACTCATTCAATTAGCGTTATAAGGCTTATCTTTTACGTATAATCCTTGGGATCCAAAGGGTTAATTTAAAGCATTTTCTGTATCAATCTTGAAAACCTATTGATATATATCGTATATATATATGTTTGTCATCACCGTTACAGTTACAACTTTCCCCTGTTTTACCAGGGTGTCAAGAATCATGGTCTCAACTTTGCCGATCTTCACCGGTGTCCCCAGGATGATGAGGCGGAGAAGCTTTTTGTTCGCCTTAGGAGGTTAGATCTCTTTTGGTTCTTTGGGATATATATTTGTTACAATGTTTTGTTCCTATACAGACACTGGAACAACGAGAAACGTTCCAAAACCCCACGATTCTGGTGGGCTCTTGCCAAAACTTATGCTGCTTACTTTATTCTACCCTTTCTGGTCTACTTCATTGAGGTAAGTTAAAATTGAGATCGAATGGGTTAATATATAGGAGAAACTTTTCTTTAAAATCTAATTGAATGCATTCGTTGGTTTATTTCAGGAATGTGTTCTACGAATTGTACAACCCCTTCTACTGGGCGGTGTGATTCGGTTCTTTAGCGAAAACAAGGAAAATCCGGTGACCTACAGCGAGGCGTGTTGGTATGCGGCAGGTGTCACCGCGTGTACAGCTTTCTTCATCTCGATCCACCACCCAACCATGCTATACGTGATGCGCATTGGAATGCGCCTGCGCACCTCGTGCTGCTCGCTCATGTACCAAAAAGCTCTGAGGCTAAGTAGAGCCTCGGTGGGACAGACTGCGGTGGGACAGATTGTCAATATCATGTCAAATGATGTCAACCGAATGGATGAGGTAGGATTATACCAACAACAACATAATAAGATCATAATAAAACCTTTTGATTTTCCAGTTTGCCATCTTTGTTTCCTACCTAATTGTTGCTCCAATACAAACGGCAATTTGTATCTACATTGTCTACGGTTATCTTGGATGGTCTACCTTTGTTGGTATTGCCCTGTTGCTACTGTTTATTCCATTTCAGGTGAGTACTACAATACACCCTACTAAACTAACAAGTAAACCAAACGAACCTGTAATCTCGACTTTGAAATGCTTCATTTTCTGAACTGCTCATTGGGTCAGTAGACTTAAAAGTGTAAAGGAATTTTTCTGTAAGGCTCTTTGGAGAGGAAATTTTGGGCTTAGACTTTTGGACATCTCCATTGACTTCAAAGTCAAAAACTCAACATCTTCCTTCCTAAAAGCTTCACAAGAAAATCCTTTTAAACTTTATAAGAGTAGGTTAGGAAATGTGAATCATTTCAAACTTAGAGTAACAGGTTTGTTTGATTTACTTGTAAGCTAACCATTTGAATCGTGTTAAATTGCACTTTCAGGCACTAATGGGACGTCTCTTTTCTCGGGTCCGTTTGGCGACAGCAATTCTCACCGACACCCGTCTTCGGTACATGAACGAGATCATCTCGGGAATGCGTGTAATCAAGATGTACAGCTGGGAGTTGCCCTTTGCCAAACGAGTTGCCCAGGCTCGTTCCGCAGAAGTGTCCCGCGTACGTCAAGCGTGCTACCTCAAAGCAATCAACCTATCACTGTTTTTCGTTGCCACTCGAATCATTCTCTTTGTGTGCTTTGTAACCTATGTGCTTACCTCCGGACAACTACTCAATGCCGAGGCGGTGTTTGTCTCGATGGCACTGTTGAATACGTTGAGACTTACTATGACCTTTTTCTTTCCTCAAGCCATTTCGCTTGGGTCTGAGTTAAATATCACTTGTAAGCGGATTGAGGTAGGTCAAAGTTGAAATTGTTTTTGGTTAAAAGGTTAACATTTTATACCCTCAATTTGTAGAATTTTCTTCTACTTGAAGAAATGTCAACCATAGATGAACTTGACGCACTGTACAACACGCCTAGTCCAAAAAAGAAGTCCAAAGCAAAGAAAATGGGTAAATCGGAAAACGTATACTCTGTAGCCAGTAAATCGAAACAATCAACAACAAAAGCTAACCTCTTGGATTCAAATCTTTCCAATTCGAATACCTCAGTGGATAGTTCTGCAACTGCAATTGTTGAGACTTCAACGAAGAAAACCGAGCAAGCTTGTTTGATTATGAATAATATTTCCGCAAAGTGGAGTCCTGTAAGTTCTACTATTTAAAGGAATTGAACTTCATAAAGTTCATATGGTTAAATTTTATTTTTAGGATATAATTCAACCTACACTGAAAGATATTTCCGTAAGACTTAAACCCGGAGACCTTTTAGCGGTGATTGGGCCTGTTGGCTCTGGAAAGGTATGAATAATTAGATTAGAACTACGGGACTCATGCTAATTTACTTTGGTAATTTTACAGAGCTCATTCCTAATGACCCTCCTCAAAGAACTGCCCTACACTGCCGGTTCGATTGACCTTGTAGGCTCACTGTCCTACGCCAGTCAAGATGCTTGGTCTTTCAATGACTCAGTCCGCAACAACATTCTCTTTGGCCTGCCCTACAACGAAGCCAAGTACCAAGAGGTGATTCGCGTTTGTGCACTGGAACGTGATCTCACTCTGATGCCGTTCGGAGACCGAACTCTGGTTGGCGAAAAAGGGGTGTCACTCTCGGGTGGACAGAAAGCTAGAATCAATCTTGCTAGGTACAGCAAAAGTTTGTTTCCTATTTTAAGAAAGTGTCATTGATTTGTGTGCCACTTTTACAGAGCGGTTTACAGAGATGCTGATATCTGCCTTTTGGATGACCCACTTTCTGCCGTAGATACATCGGTAGCAGAACATATTTTCGAAAAGTAAGTTGACTGTAAATTTGTACCTATATTCATCAAAACTTAAATTATTCTAGATGCATCAACGAGTATTTGAGAAACAAAATTCGAATTTTAGTCACTCATCAAATTCAATTCATTCAGAAAGCAACCAAAATTTTAGTACTAACAGAAGGCAACTGTTTGGCGTGTGGAACCTTTACGGAACTACACCAGATGGGCATCGACTTTGTCAGTCTACTAGCCGAACCTGAAGGTGGTGATGGTCTCAACGAGGAGGACAGAGATAGATCAATGTCTAGGTTGTCGATTGAAAGCTCTGGTTCTAGTCTCAATCTCTCCACAACGGCGGGACGGCCAAGAACACTGTCCACGGGTGTCGAGTCCTACGAAGTGGTTCCCAGTGGAAACAATGAAGAGGAAGTGCCTAAAGAGGTCAAAGTTGTGGAGGAACAATTCCAAAGAGGTTCCATTAAATGTCGCATATATAAAGAGTATCTCAAGGCTGGCGCTGGTCCCATCTCACTTTTCCTTACAACAATCTTTACAATTGCTTCTCAAGCAATATTTTCCGGTTCAGATCTCTTTCTCACTGCATGGTAAGTGAATTCGATTTGGTATATTTTGGATAATTTTAAAAATGCTTACCAGGACAAACAAAAACCAACTGGAAGGTTCCAAAGACGACCAAAACGTGGACATAGCCATCTACGCGGCCCTAATCGCCTCGCTCTTCATTACCACCATTCTTCGATCGATAACCTTCTTTATCATATGCATGAGAGCCTCGAAAAACTTGCATAACAACATCTTTGAACGACTCCTCCGCGCACCAGTGGCCTTCTTCGACAACAATCCTGCGGGACGTATTCTGAACCGATTTACGAAAGACCTGGGAATTATCGATGAAATGCTACCCAACACTGCCTATGATCTCAACTTAATCTTCACTCAGGCAATTGGTATTGTAGTCACAGTGAGCATTGTCAACTGGTACTTGGTTCTACCCGCCTTATTCCTTGCAATCGTCATCTACTACGTTCGAGGCATTTATATCATATCCGCACGGGACATCAAGAGATTCGAAGGTTTAGCTCGCAGTCCGGTGTACTCTCACGTTAGCACCACCATCAATGGCTTGGCATCGATTCGAGCCTTCGGTGCACAGAGATCATTCGAAAAGCAATTCTATGTCTACCAAAACGATCACAGTGCCACCTGGTTTCTGTTTATCTCAACCTCAAGAACTATGGGATTAGTGATGGATTGGGTTAGCACTCTTTACATTGCGGTGATCTCAATTGCAATCATGCTTAGCACGGAAAATATTGCCGGTGGAGACGCGGGTCTAGCCATTTCATCCGGATTAATGCTAGCAGGCATGACTCAATGGGGAGTAAGACAATCGGCCGAGTTCGAGTCACAAATGACCTCGGTGGAACGTATTGTCGAGTATAATGACTTGGAAAAGGAAGCTCCCGCGGAATCGGATGAACACAACAAACCTGCCAAGGGTTGGCCTGCGGAGGGTGCTATCGAGTTTGATCGAATGTGCCTGACATACTCGAAAGATGCAGAGAAGCCAGTTTTAAAGAATATTCAATGTAGTATTTATGGTGGCGAAAAGATAGGTGAGTGCAATTGCTAAAACTGTTTCAAAGCCCTTAAAATCCTAAATTCGAATCTATCTAATTTATCGTAGGTATTGTGGGACGAACCGGTGCGGGTAAATCGTCCATGATTGCAGCATTGTTTCGACTTACCGAACCAACGGGAACCATTCGTATTGATGGCGTCGATATTCAGACGATTGGGCTGAATGACTTGAGAAAAGCGGTTTCAATCATCCCCCAAGATCCGGTTGTATTTAGTGGTACTGTAAGGTAAGAAATGTTTTAAAATTTAGGGAGAAACAGAAACATTGTTAGACTAATTAAATCTTTCAGATACAACCTAGACCCCTTTTCCGAATACAGCGACGACGCTCTATGGTCTGCTTTAGAACAAGTTCAACTCAAAGCACAAGTCAGCAACTACACGGGAAAATTAGAAGCACGACTCAGTGAATCCGGTGGAAACCTTAGCGTGGGTCAAAGGCAACTCATATGTCTGGCTCGTGCCATTCTAAGACAAAACAAGATTCTGATCCTGGATGAAGCCACTGCCAATGTGGATCACCAAACGGACAGTTTGATTCAAAGCACCATTCGAGCCAAGTTTGCCACTTGTACAGTTCTCACCATTGCACATCGGCTTAACACTATTATCGACTGTGATCGTGTTTTGGTAAAGTCTAGAGCAATTCTCATTACGCATGTTACTTACCACTTCTACACAGGTGCTTGACGCGGGTGAAATAGTGGAATTCGACGTGCCATACCAACTTTTGAAGCATAGAGGCATCTTTCATGATATGTGCAAGAAAACCGGTCCTTCCATGTTCTCTCACCTCTACCAACTGGCTAAGATTACTCATCAGGCAAAACTTCGTGCCTTACTCAATCGGCAGGACAGTGCGATTGCTGAAGAGGACCCACTCTTGACCACAAATAACGTGATTGATCCAAATGATCAAGATGATCAAGAAGAAGAAGAAGAAGAGGGAAAAACGGCACAAAATACAAGTAACCTATAATATCCTAAATCACATAACTCCTAGTACCATAATCTAATCCAAAGTATCCTATCTATTGGTCTCTCACTCTTTTTATTTTAAAATTTCATTCCTTTTATTAATACTGGTAAAATTATTATTCTTATATTATACATGTCATGTGATTATAATATTTGGTGTTGTGACTTTTGGATTTTTATTTTTATTATTAAAAATAACAAATTTTCAAAACTGATTTGAGTTGTTCAATGTTCAAGAATTTGAATCGGTCTCTTGGAATAACAATAATAAATATTAACCCAATTAATTGCTTAATTAATTATATTCAACAATGTAATGAAACACAAGTAAAACGAGTTAACCTTTAAAAATGCTAAATAAGGTAAATATAAAGATTGTAATTTGTGATTTGAATTTTTGGTAGGTTTTATCCATAAGTTAAAAAGAGATAAACTTTTTTTTACAATGGAGGAAGCTAACCAAGAGGCAATTGTTCAAGCAAATCGAATCTGCGGTGTACAAAGATTTCCCTGTCGACTGGTAGTGACTGTGGATAAACTTGAAATCTTCTATCACAATTCGGCGTATATATCCGGCGTTAATCCCATGGTGATACCACTAATTGTGGTGTTACACTTTGAGGTAGACCCTGCGAGACCTATGGGAACTATCCTGAGAGTTAGACTGAGAGACTCGGAACCCGAAACGCCTCTTTTGTGGTTTGAGTTAAGCAAACCCGGTGATTTGAACACGTTTTTCACCCAACTTCAACATCAATTCGGTATGCTTCTTCATTGGGTTGCCTATACCTATAACGGGTAAGTTATAGATGGGTTTAACCCTTGCGATCCCAATGATTATCACTAAAAGATAAGCCTTATATCGCTAATTGAATGAGCGGGATACATACGTGCCGATAGAGCCTTCAGGTGCAAAAGGGTTAAAGCTCTCTCTCTCTCTCTCTCTCTCTCTCTCTCTCTCTCTGACTCTCTCTGACTCTGACTCCCCCATCTCTCTCTCTCTCTCTCTGACTCTCTCTCTCTCTCTCTCTCTCTCTCTCTGACTCCCCCACTTTCTACCCCTCTCTTTTTTCACTATCCTTTACGCCTACTCTCATTCTATTCTTTACTCTCCAAAATGTAAACAAAGTCAAATGTACTGTTAGAGTAGCGTAACTGTCACAGTGCAAAAACATTGGAAGTAAGGTAACTTACACAATACAACAAAACAAAAAATGCAAAGAACTAAACAATGGCAGAACATAGAACATGAACTAACATACTTTTTCTATTTCTATTTTGTTCTATAAAGAGGAGAATCAATCGAGGGAAATTATTTGATAACTCACCTCAACGAGGAGGATCTACGTGGAAGATGTATCCGAAACCAGTTTCTCTTTGCCACTATTCCGCAGCAATACTTTTGGAGTTACTTGATGGTGGAAGGCATGCGAGATGTTACTCCAAACCTGATCTCCATCAATACCTACCAAAGCTTGGTCTCGCAGAGAAGAGTGTATTATGTGGTTCAAGCGTGGGAACCACTTTTTGCTGGCTCCAGAATGACCCCAGTTATGCCCCCACCTGGACAGAAACATGTCTATCCGGTTAGTTCTAGTAGAGGAGTGGATCAAGTTTGGCTGGAACCTAGATATCTAAGAAGAGACCTTTTGGCAGGTAGGATTCGGGTAACGATTTGACTAGTCTAGTTTGTACTCGAAATACTCGATATACACGACTCTGGATGATAGTCTAAAAAATATAGAGATAAGTTAGTGATTATATTAGGTAGTTAGAATATTCACTAGGTTGGAAGATAAGTAAAACTATTGAAACAATGTAATAGGAGCTCCAGCCGACCGTGATGGCAACGAGCCGCAAGTTTACAGCACTACACAAACCCGTGTTTATAAAGTAAATACAATCGGAGATGAAAGGCCAATGTATCTGCGAGTATTTCACAATCGTTTCGTGGTTGCTTACGAACGCAACTTTTGCACCAAAGGTCAATTGCCACTGTTGGGAATTATTCGCTTCGAGTGGCTTAACAGTGGGATACGAGTGGTGGCACGCACCATACAACGACAAGAGGTTATCTTTCGGATTGAACTTGATCCAAGGTGGGACCTGTGGATGGAGATGCAACGACTTCGAGATCCGGTTACCAATCAAAAGGTGTTTCGACTTCAGCTTGTCTTCAAACGATTCGATAATGATCTAACCGATCAAGAGGTACAGTATGACCTTAAACTTATGCGTTGTTGCAAAGGTTAAGTAAAATGTCTTCTATTTTGCCTTGCTTTTGCTCAACAACAACAATAAGGTTGAGGGTTTACTGTATATGCTGTGTGACCCATTGTTTCCTATTTTCACCAGCTGTGCTATTCTCTGGACCATATTCCAGCTGATCACGCGCAACGAACCGCCACACTCTTTCCCACCTTCTCATCTCGTCTCTTCTGGTCGATGACCTTTGACTGTGGCATGACCCGAACCACGCCCTATGTGAGTCGGTACCGACCAAGGAACGTGCCCTTAGAGCATGAATCACTGGAACCAGTGTTACCCATCGCCACACGATATCAACCAAACGATGCCGGGTGGGAGACATTTTTCCAAAGGGGACAGACACATCCAAGCTATGAGTTCTATCCCACCAGAGAAACCAATTAATACAATAAATTTGTGTAACGCCAGCAATGTGTTCTATTCTACACCATAAGGGAGTTTATTATTAGAATCAATTACAGAAGTTTATTAAATACCAATATAGTCTCTCTTTTTCTAGTCAACACAAGTAATCAAGGTGAGAGAGAGAGAGAGAAAGTATATATGTTCGTAATACAAATCATTAAGAATGTGTAAAATCAAAAAGATTGGTTGGTGGGTAGAGTGTAGAATTCACATTAAAAAAATTGTTATGATATATATCCTTCCCAAGCAAAACTGACCTCCTCTCCTCGCCTTTCTTTAGTGTCCTACAAGTGTCTCCTCAACCTCGACAAGTGGCTCAACACTGCGAGAGTTCTTCAGCTTGCTTGGCGAGTTGGTGGCAGGTAGAAAGCCATTTGGATGATGATGATGAGGATGATAGGTATTGGTAGCAGTGTTGTTATTGTTAGAATCACCCATTAGTTTCTCGGCGCCCAAACCAACTGCACGGGTAACTGGAACGGAAGTAGTCCACTCTTCGGTGTCAAAGTCAAAGTACTCAATCGTGTTGAGAAAGGTCTTGCCGTTGAAACCTCCTACGGCTAAAGTTTAAGAGGTTTTAGATTATATCAAATGATTTGAGAGTTAGGAAAAGATGCTCTTACCATAGAGACGGTTTCCAACCACGGCCACGCCCACACCAACTCGTGCCACAGTCATGGGCTTGCCAAAAGTCCAACGGTCTTCCGATGGATCGTAGATCTCCACCGAGCTAAGAGATGACACTCCATCGCACCCTCCGATTGCGTAGATCTTTCCATTGTGGGTTGCAACCTTGATCAAGTGAGGTTAGAGGAAGTTCTCACTCTTCAATCGACTCTATCAACTTACTCCACATCCACGTCGAGCAGTCTGCAGTGGTGCCACCTCGCACCAAGCCCCGCCCACATAGGCTTCCACTGAATTCAAGCAGTTCCACGAGTCACCACCTATAAGGGATGATTATGGGTTAGAGATCTTAGGGTATAAAAACTAATTTTGCAAAACCTACCACCGACAGCATAGATAATGCCATCAAGAGTGCACACCGCAGTCTGGTAGCGTCCCTTGTGAAGAGGACCAATCTCGGTCCACTGGCCCAGGTTGGGATCGTAGACATCGCATCGGTTTAACCCACGATTGCCACTCCACCCACCGATCACATAGATCTTCGACTCCATTGAACACACACCGGCGTTGGATCGAACCACTGGGGCTGAGGGAATCAGCTTCCAGTTCAGAGTGTGTGGGTCGTAGAATTCGCCTGAGTTCAGGTCGTTTTGTCCATCGCAACCTTTTGAAAAACGGGTATTTATTAGATTTTTTTGCACCAATGAATTAAAGTAACTTGAATAGATAGCACTCACCCCCAATAGCATAGACGTTGTCATCAACTACCGCAATGGCGAATCGACCTCTAGGAACTTGCATATGCTGCAAAGTTTCCCACTTGTTGGTCAGCGTGTCATACACTTCAACAGTCTTGAGACACTCGACTCGATCATAGCCGCCGCAGACAAAGAGTTTGCCGCCCAGTTCGGCAGTGCCAACGGCACATCTTGGCGAACTCATCGGTGGAATCAAACAGTACTCGCAATTGGACTGGATCGAATCGCCGACACCATTCACAGTACCATTGGACCCATTCACCGATCCATTGCAATTGAGTGGCACAACCAGACGAATGGAAAGCAGAGTGAGACGACCTGCCACGGTGACCAAGCCAGCCAATGAATGTGGACCCATACGACAGGTAGCCAAAACCTTCCAGTCGATCGATTCACTGTCCTCTTCCGGTGCCGATGACAGTGACGACTCGGAGTCGCTTCGGGTGAACATAAACTGACGAGGCTTCGATGAAGCCGATTGTCCCTGAATATATATATAGAACATGTTAACCTATTGGAACAGTATTACAAGTGTTACCTTGACACTCTTGCCATTGTGCATGCATCCATTGGCGACAATGTTATCGCAACTAGCAGTCTTGAGCAAACTCTGTCTTTTCTTATAGTCACAAATGGCATCGGCATCTTCGGGTGAAGTGGGTTCCACTTCGGCCCCATCGAGAATAACTCCTCGCTCTTTATCCAAGAAAAGAATCAGTGGTTCTTTGTCCTTCAACACCGAGATGGGATCGTTAACTATGGCATAGTTGGAATGCAGCCACTCGAGCACTTCGTTCACCATGTGTCGCTCGTTCACCGCGCTTTCCTCTGCTTCCGAGCTTAGATGAAAATCTATGTTCAGTTGCACCAGTTGAGACCCGAAGCTTAGCTTGGAATGTACAATCTGTTCAAAGTGCTGTCGAATATACGCATCAATAGCTTGCAATAGATTCGGGTCACGCAAAACAGCCTTCAAGTTGCGCAGTTCGAGACAGGTTTCCGGTGTGAGAGTGGAAAGAAGAAACTGTCCACATCGAGTGACCACCGAGTTCATCTTGAGCCGTGAAGCCACCGTGTAGATCTCGCGAGCTTTGCCTGCGGGAACGGTGAGCCGTGCCGTGTAGGCATAGTCGATGATCCGGTCAAACGCTTCCGGGTCAAAGTGATGTCCGGTTAGTCGGTAGTGTTGCGGAAGGGGCGTGGATAACCCCAGAGGGTCCGAGGAGAACAGTTCCAGAAAGTAGGCCGATGCACTGGCTAGCACTACTCGGTGGGCGTGAACTTCGTGAATCTCCTGATTGGCACTTCCAATCTAGTTTTTGAGTATAAATTTCAACCAATTAAACCGATTTCATGATAAATCATCACAAAGACATTTCACCACAAAATTGTTAATCTAGTTAACCCTTTTGCTCCCGAAATCTAGTAAGTCTATCTTTCATACGGCCGCCTAAAGTCTATCATCTCTAACCTAAGTAAGAAACCTAGCCAAAAGCTCCAAAACCAACCTGAAGAATAACGTCGCAAAACTGTCGATTCTTGCGCAACATATTGAGACTATCCAACATGCCAGAGTGGTATGGGTGATCCTCAAAACCAAAGGATTCATGGTCCTTGCTTGACACTGGTCCAGTGATACTTTCCGTATCGCGCTCACTTCCGTTTTGATCCATTTTCGCTAAGGTTTCTCTAAAACTAACAAAAAACACTCTAAAGAAAAATTAAAAGTGTAAGATTATCAATTTTAATTTACAACAAAAAATTACCTTGTCTGAGAAAAAATGGGATAAAATAAAAGATAAATATAAAAAATAAAATCTACAAAAATAGAATGTTTTTGAAGTTGATCAAAATTTTCTTCTTCTTTCCATTATTCTTGGCAGGCTAGTTTAGTTTAATCTAGGAAGGGGAAAAAGAGAAGGATTAATCAATAGAAACACCCAAAAATAGGTTATATATACACACAAATATAATTATTTAAAAATCAATCATTTCCCTTACACATACTTTAGGATTATTATAAGGTTCAAAATGCTTATTTTAAATAATCACAATTTTCAACAAGATATAAAAACAACAACAGGCTTCTTTGAAGCTATAGAAAAAGAAGAAGAAGAAGGGTATTCAAGCGAAAATACATTGATAGTTGAAGAACTTTGAAAACAGTCCTTATGCATATATAAAATATATATAAGACTGTTTTGAATTAATTTAGTAAATAGAAACATTTAAGAGTCAAAACGATAGTAGGCAAAACAATAGTCCACATTGTTGCCTGTGGGTTTGGGCCTGTTTTGATCATCTAACAACATTCTATGTAAGGGACTCCAGGCGAACATGGTTTGGTTCATTTCTTCACAGTAAGCGAGAAAGAAAGAGAAGAAAGCGAGTTAGGTTCGATAAGGTGGGTAAACAATGAGAGGGAGTGGGAGAGAGAGTGAGTGAGAGAGAGAAGAAAATGAGTTGGCCAAAGTTAACAACAGTGAGACAACACGCCACGACGCACTAATATACTTTACTTGATATATTGAGAGGTAGAAAGAGAGAGAGAGAGAGAGAGAGAGAGAGAGAGAGAGAGAGAGAGAGAGAGAGAGAGAGAGAAAGAGAGAGAGAGAGA
>WURS02467962.1:0-13198 GCA_011762765.2 Rhinocypha anisoptera | reverse complement strand
ATTGTGGGGGGGGGGGGGGGGGGGGGGGGGGGGGGCGGGGGGGGGATAGGGGTGGGATTAGAGTGATCTTCAGGTTTACAAGCGGGGGAATCGCCCCCGCGACACTCAATACGAAGGGCGACCGAAACGTCAATACACACACCTCCGAAGCAAACGTCCTGTCCGGCTGCATGAAATGCTCCACCGTGCACTCTCAAATGCACGACATGATTCACAGAAGCTGTTCTCGACAAGGTCTGCCTGATAGGCGATCATGGAAACTTACCATTCACTAAACCCTGCACGGCGCGCGTAATCGACACATAGGGACCATAATGTGGGCCCAGTCCCTTTCCCCGTGACGCTTAGTGATTTCCCGGTCACATCTGGTGATCAGTAAATCAATCGGGCTCGGATCTGCAGAGGTTACGGAGTCTCGACCCGAACCTCCAAGATCAGCATCCGAAAGGTCTCATCAATACGCCATGTGATTTACATAAAGAAGTCCGAACGCCACGGGTGTAAAGAGCTTCGTCAGATGGAAGCCAATTTGGATTGATAAGGACTCCCCGTGGACCTATGACATTCTGCTCGTCCCCTTACTCCTTCTGGGTGCTAACACTGAGGGTCGGAACCAACAAGGAACCTGGCATTAACCTGACCAACTTCACCAAACGAAAAAGGTGTATCACAACTAATCTTCGATGGCATTGCCATTTTAGAAACAATTGCAATATCCTGCCGCGCTAATCCTGCCGCGCGGTGAGTTCAGTTTTTCTGCCCCATCGGCAGGCTTGCTCATGGGCCCCTTCAGCACTCCGTTCTTGTCTTTGTGTACACATACCATCCTCCCACTTTGATTTTATCCAGAATTTGTTTCCTTTCCTTTCTACGCTTTCCTTCCACCATTTCTTCTAACCCAGCTACCAACAAACTATCTAGTCTCAAGCCCAATGGAGTTGTTCTTCTTTCTGCCTCGGGTGACAGCTGAGTAAGGATGAAGACGCTGAAGAAAGATTATTAACAAAAATCAGCTAACGCAAAGGGATCGTTGATCCAGATCGAGTGATCTAGAGGTTCAAAAACGTTTCGGTGACGCGAGCAGGGGGACTCGCTCGACTTGTCCCGTAACTCTAGGACGTCACGCGGCCGCGAAACGTCACCCTCGCTCCCCGTACACTTTCTTCTTCGAGGTCAAGAGGGCGTGGGGGTGGAACGAGAAATACGGAATCTCTCTTAAAGAAATGTGCACCTTCCTTTGAGGAAGTTCCTCCGTCCCCTCACTCAATTATCTCGGGACCCCGCAATACCGAGGTCATATCTACGGCGACCGCGTAAGCGAGCCAGATGCTCAAACAAACTACGTAAATCACGCCGCTCCGTTCTCGAACAGTATTCTTCCGCATCCGCCCTCAGGAAAACCTTGCGTAGGACGATTTCGAGATCTCGATAACGCAACGCAGTTACGGGATAGGAATCCGGGAAAAGCACGAATTCAGTCGAGCACACCCAATGACGAAATGTCTACGTCACGACCTCCTCGAGAAAGCCCCGATTTTTGTATTCGGAATGTGTCGTGGCTGCGACGTCAGGACACTTCACGACGTCACAGCACTGTCGATGCTCGGTAGAGCTGGGCGCGTCATCGAATAAGCACCGCGGGCGTGATGGAAACGTTGGGCCAATGAGGGACAGATGCAGCTGAAGAATATGCTATGTAGTGCGTCCTACACTTCAAGGTTTTCCGGCTATACTTTGTGGAAATTCATTTTGATATAAAAGACTTTAAGAGCTGGAACTGTTCGTACTGAATAAATTTAGGTGGAAATCCATTTTATATTATCCTACATTTTTGCCGGTATAAATAGAATATTACCTTAATTTATTCGATATGAATATATTTGATATTACTCAATTACTACTACTTAATCCTAAATGTGCGTCAGGATCGACATTTTTTTATTTAAATATCCCGTTGATAACAATCGAGGCTTTGACGACCTCGGTTTTGAATGGGCATTAGATAAAATTGTTACAGGTGTGACTTTGTGGAACTGCTTCATGACTTCAATAAATAAAACACTCTCTAATTCCACATAAAATACTTGAATAACGACTTAGGTTTCGACGCGTAGCGCCATCATCAGGTGGCCGTGAAGTGTTGAAGATTTCTTGAAGTCAGATTTTAGATATTGTTTCAAGGTTCCGTAGAGCCATAGAATCCCATTTCTAAGTTCCCAATCAGACTCCATTCAAACTTTCAAAATCAAAATGTTACTCGCGTTATACTTTAACTTTGATTTTTCGCCCAAAGTTTTTCGTTCAAATAACTATTCCGGATGACCTAATTCACTCTCCCGTCCCCGCGTCTATGGGATAAGTACATTAGATGGGAAGCAAAAAGTGCCAACCCAATCGCCACTCGCCCTGTTAGCACCGTTTAGGGCCACTGCCGCAATAATTCTCAAAAAATTTGATGAGCGTGGTTCTGGGACCCCAGAGGAAGAAACGAAATTAATATTTCCCAGCGTTATCTTAGCAAGAAAGGGCGTTCGCCATCGACTATGGCTCCGTATTTCTTACTGAATGCGCTTTAATAGACGCTACTTACTCTAAAAGGGCGCCGAGCTCTGATGTCACTGACTGTTCGGAGGAAATCGAGAGAGAGAGAGTGATGTCGAAAACCGCCAGTCTTGATCCACATTTCGAGTTCATTCATTCGAGACACCACAAGTAATCGACAAGAAAGTGGGCTAAGAAATACATGGGCATCTATGAAATACCATGGAGTTATAATAATAGGTAGAGCGTGTCTTGGTTTCTGCGCATTGTGCAATCATTGGTCACATGGCTTAAGGCAAGATGACGTTTCTGTCATGGTTACACCTTTTGTTTATTTATTTATATATTAAGAGTTCCGTAGGAGCAAAATCCCAAGTTAGTAATCTTATCAGGGAATAACTTAATCATAATCCAATAACAGGACCATCACATACGTATTTAAATTGAACTTTAATTTTTTGTTTTTTTCATGTTTTTATTTGTTTGTATAATATTGTCGCCGTGAACTTGAGTATGACTTTGTTGTCAGAATATTTTCTAAAGTTCTGTGGTTCTTTTTGAGTGGAAAATTTGTCATTTTCCTGTTTGTATGTGAAATTCTGCGCTCCCTAAATTTTGAATTTGTGATTAACGTGTACAGCAATAAGTGTATAATGGTTCGGTGTGTAGTATGAAATTTATGTTTAAACCAATCGCGCGCCATTTCGGAAAAGTCACGTTGTTTCAGTGATGGAACAGCTTTCTGTCTACTGTGCAGCCAGGAGGCTCGCTCTATCCATTATACCTCTATGTGAAATACCATGAAAACAGCCTCGAGGGGGTGTGGCATAAGGGGAGATGACACCACGCATGCATACCCACGTGAACATGTTCCAAAGTATTCACCAAGCAAACAACTTCTTACGTGCAGACATTCGCTAACAGAATGACATTGATATCATGTGGAAACTATTGTAGATTTATATACCATGTATGAAATATAACTACAGAATATACACACTACCTATCCTGACTCCATCTTACCGGTGATCGTGTGCATTTATTAGGGAAAAATGGCATTTTAAATCTATCCTTTCTACAACCTCAGATTTTACGAAAGTGATTGATCTACCGCTGTGGGCTGGTAATGTGTGTGTAGCCTGTATGAAGTGATCTGCATGAGATCTGCACATGAAAGTAAATCCCTACTTCCACCTACGCTCAAAGAGTGGCTCCCAACCTAATTTCTGTCCTCCTAAATACGAGGACAAATAGCTATTACTGAAGGAGCTTACGTCGGGTTATGAAATTCGCACATTGAGGCCATGGACACAAACAAAGTTGCATCGTCCCGTGTTACCTGAGGTTTCCGGGAAACACCTGATACCCAGAAAGAGGCACGCTCACTAAAGCTGCCATGCCACCATTACGGGGCCATGTCGTGTCCCACATTCATTCCTCTGGTTAAATATATATCTAATACATATTTCTTTCGGCTTAGATCTGACATGTGGGACACACTCACGACCATTGCCGCTCCGGAAAAACATGACGATAGCGGCATGAAGGTTCGTGGAAATTCAGCCAACAACATGAAAATAATGGAGAACACCCACAGTCATGGCACCGCACAGGCTTGGGCAGCAGAGTGAAAACTTGTCGTCAGACTCTAAATAAAGTTCACTGAAGAGGCTGTCACTTGGAATACCATAATGAAAAAAATAGATGCTGTCACTTATATGTATTTCCACAGAATAACAGAAATAGGTTTCGACGATAATCGTCACCGCCAGAAAACAATTATCGTAATATTTATTTCCTGAGGCTGTAAGGCCAACGATTGGAGCTGGATAAACCCATTAAAAATAACTACAGTAATAAATAATAAAATGTCTATATAACACTATTTACAAACCGATAATGGTTTCCATATTGAGTGCCATTTTCTGCACTGAGAATGACAATATCGAAATCATAGTCGGTTTGTGATGCAAACAGGACGAACGCCGACATTATGTTTTATTATTAACCATGGGCTTCCCCAGCTTCCATGCTAGGAGATGGGGAGGGGGCAACTTAAAATTATACAGAGCTTACAGGAAAAATGAGCAGATGTAATGAGCTAGAAACAAATGTACCGATAAGATAATAATTTACATTTAATTATCTACATTTTTAACAATATTTGTTAATGTCTCTTAACACGATAACAAAAAGGTTTTAAATTACAAGCTTTTTTTCGCAAGTTCTCGACTTTTGTTTTCCCTTTTAAACTTTTTAATAATTTATTTTTCTGGGGGAGGACAGCTGCCCCACCTCCCTCTGAACGACGTCCACGTTACTAACAATAATCTTTACATTATCCAAAAACGACGCCTATGTTACTACCTCGAATTACGGAAAGGCGAAGAAATGCGGGAACGAGAATCAGTCGGATAAATGTGGACGCAAAATTTGAAAATGCAAAAGGCTGGGGGTTTTCAGAATGTCTGACTAGTTTCACTTTTCAGTATATGTTTCGAATACTCCCCGAATCAAAAGTGATGCAAATTTTGTAAACACTTGATTTTGATAACAGCGAAAACTAAGCACACCAAAAAGAGAATTGTCACGGCGAAAGAAGCTCTTGCGAAGTGGAGTGAAATGAAGATAAGGGAACTCGGGGTAAGCAGCAACAGAGGACGCAAAGAAATTATAATGACAACATTTCTGTTTTGAGCAGAGTGTGGATTAACGTTGATCAGTGATAAACAGGTCTGTATATTTTCAGCCATGATAGTAGTTTGCTTTTTATAATGTGATGTTATGTAGTAGTTTTAAGAGCTCAGCAGAAACATACGTCTAACCTTATTAAGCTGCTTAATAAGGTTAGAGCTGGCATAAAGTGTCCATGTCTCACTTCCATGAAGCTTTACACTCCACACAAATGTCTTGAGTAGGAGTATTCCTAAACCTAAATTAATGTTGTTGGAAGTTAGGAGCCCTTTCCTCTTATTAAAAGCTGCCTTGGCCTGGTTAATCCTACTGATGAAGTATTTGGCACTGCCTCCACCTGATGTGATTTTGCTTACAAGGTACTGGATCTCATGTACTGTATCGAGTCTTCGACCATTTAGCATGGCCTTACGAAGACCTAGGCTACAGTATTCAAAACAAATCACGAAAGATGTTGGAGGAAGGAGTTACAAGGAAATAAAACGAATGAGAATCAACAGAGGAATGGATAAAAAATATTATGGGTGCAAAGCAATCGAAATATTGACGGTCAGGAAAAGAAGAAACCGAGCATATGCAAACGACTTACTATCTCCAAGAATATCAGTTATTACGAAAAAACAAACTTCCTCTTCCTAATGCGAGAATGGAACTTTACATAGTGGGCGCCACCACCACGTTAGCGTCAGTAGAAAGATCAATTGGAAACGGGTGAGTAGACCCAGATGCGACTGAGGGAACGACGGGCAACCTCATGAAGGATTTGCAGGGGTATGCAGGGTGATTTTTCTTCCGTGGAAAGTCAGCAGTGGAGCGGATGGGTTTTGTAAACCTCTGGCGTAGACAGTTTATGCGCGGTCCAAGGGTATTCAGCAACATTCCTCGTGGACTCGAGGAGCAATTACCCAGTTAGCGTGCCGCACAAATACGTAGCATTTAGGGGCGCTGTCGTAAATTCCCCCCGTCACACGCGTGCACTCCCACAGCTAAGCGGAAGAAGGGAACGCTTCCACGCCCTCGCTCGGGTGACCAACTTAACCCATCGAATCTTCACCCCAGGGAGGAAACAATTTTAGAAAAAATCAAAACCCTAAAGAAAACATTCGCAATTTTCCACTTAATAATAGACATTATTATGGAAAGTTTTCTCCATGTCACACTTGATCCTTATCGAAAATCGTACATCGTGATGTACATCGTACATGAAAATGATCGTACATCGAAAATCCCTAGTCCACAGATAAACGAATGAAGTATGAACAACGTACGTTTTGATACTTCGAGTGTTGTTTGGAAAGTTATTGACATCCTTGTCTTGTTATTATTATCGTTAGATCGAGGGTTGTATCGGGAAATAATATTTAACATACAATGCAATAAATTTCAAGGAGGTAAAAATTAACCAGATCACGGGGAGAGTCGACGATCTTTTTTTCATTTTTTCTTTAAAATGGGTAAAAGGCCTATGTGGACAAATGGAAGGGAAGTAAAGTCGACACTAATTATAGCCGGTTCCCAACAAATATGTGATCATAATTACGTAGTTAACATTAGAGAATGACCATTGTCGACGAAACCGGTCGTGGTCGGTTAAATTTTGTGGAAATATACCATGTATTGAAATCAACACTGTTTATTATGGAATTCCACCAAGTTACGGCCTCCTCAGTGAACTGAGTGCTCTCTCTCTCTCTCTCTAACCAACTGATACGACGTGGTGCTTTTTTTAAAGTCACACATCAATCGTCAGAAATAGAAGACCTCCAAGCCACGTGAAGGCGAAGGCGTGATGTGTTTCACTCCGAAGGATAAACGCGCGGGCGCGTGGGTGAGCGAACGAATGGCGGCAGTTGCAGCGGCGGTTTTGGGGACAAAAACAGAAGCGACACCCATTGGCCGGCGTCATACTGATACATAACACGTCAGACCAGACGTCAGAATAGGGGCATACGTCAGAATAATTGTCGACGCAGGCATTGTTAAGAGGGTACGGAAATTTTTAAACGCAAAAGAGATTGCATTACAAAAACTGCACTTTTGGGATACGAATTATTTGTGGAGAGGCGAATAAAAATAGGTTTCATCAGACGCATTGTTCTAAATTGGGTGGATTTAGGCGTGATGTCGTGGAAGTATATTATGGTTGAAATAGCTGGAATAAAATAAGACTTTTCCACTTAACAATTTCTTACTGTTGCGACCCGGGTTTTGACGGTACACCGTTATTTCATTCCAGACATTTCAACAATACGCACTGTTGGTGTGACTTAAAGGCGAAACAGCATCGTAATCAATATTTCGTGAGATCACATTTGGAATAAGCGTACGGTATATGGGATCCACCTGAAAATAACCTCATTCACGAAATCGAGAAGACCAATAGCGTTACAGTGATGGCTACTGAATTCAGTTGGGAGTGGTCAGGGCGCAAAAGACTAGATGCCAGAATAAGCTCATTATAAAACCAAAGAGTCGCTGAATTTGAAAAATATGTTCAGTCAGTTATTTGTAGCTCGACCTATACAGGTCGGACCTAACACATTCACAAGGCAGGATAGATACATATGCACATAACCAAACTAGCAGATTTAGGTATTTTTTTTCTTTCCCCGAACAATACCTGAAAGTAATCGCTCTAAAATATGTTAAATTATTTCTATACCTTTGGGAGGAATAACGACCAAAAAACTTGGGAGTTCTCACCCCGTGCCATTCACCATCAGGTGACTTCCCAGGTGTACATGTTTAGAGCGGCGGCGTCCAGAATCGAAACAAGCAACGTCCACAGGCCGGTCGAGGAATGACGTCACAAGCATTGTTGAGATAGGGATTGTTGCCAGGGATATGGAAATTTGGACGTCATGTAGACAAACACATGAATTTGCTATGGTTCACACTCCACCTCAAGAGTTGTCCTTCTCGTACTGGCTATCACTAAGGATCGGAGATTACAGA
The DNA here is from genome assembly GCA_011762765.2 of Rhinocypha anisoptera. Taxonomy (NCBI): domain Eukaryota; kingdom Metazoa; phylum Arthropoda; class Insecta; order Odonata; family Chlorocyphidae; genus Rhinocypha; species Rhinocypha anisoptera. Next base: position 5,008 of record WURS02467962.1, on the reverse strand, counting down.
GTAGGCCCTTTGACGTCCGCCCGGGCAAACAAAGTGCCAGCTTCCGCGGGAGCTTCGAGCCGAATCTCTCGCTTTACTTCCTACGATGACATGGGATGGTTGGAAAAGGACAGTTCTCCTAAGTAACTTGCGGCTTTCCTTCGCCGCTACTGTTTTTCCACAAGTTCTTTTAAATAACTAACGACGTTAAATGCTCACAGGACAGAAGATGTGCTAGCTACACGATTGAAAAAATAAAATAATTTTTTAAAAATTCTTCCATCATTCTCAAAAACCAAGTGGCGAATTGCCTCGACTCTCGATTAACTTTCAATGGATTGTGCTTTCTTTGTAACCAAGAATCTCGAGGAGAAGCAAAGAATTAACTAGATTGACTTAATGGAAAGGTTAATTTCAATTCCACTAAAGGATACAAAGGAGGCGTTTTACCTTTTAAAAAAAAATTACAACACACATACGGTTTAATACCTCTCTGTAAAAGCGACTGCGGAAGAGAGTTCTTCGACGATGAGTCTTCCAGGACGCCGGGATCGTCTGGGTTTTGAAGATTTCAAGAAAGCGAACTTCAATCCTTTCCAGTGATTTATTTTTTATGCGTGCTTGGGTGTTAGGCATGACATATAAAAAAAAGAAACATGAAATGGCCTTTCAATATCCTCTTATCAGAGTTGCTATTTTTTCTGGGATCGCGTATCATAATTTTATACGAGGAAGGATAACGACTGACGCAAATCATAGCATTTTGAGAACGCGGCGTTGGAGAGGGGAAGTTATCTCTTCTCTCTGGATGGAGAGGGAAGAAGGAAATAAAAAACGTGACACGGGTCTCGTGGGTAAGTTTGCCAGGGGATCCAAAGAGGGGGGCGTAGATAACGAGGTGGGCATGCTTTTTTTTTCTTCCGGGGATTGTCGCGGTGGACGGGAGGATGGCTTGTTTCACTCGGAGAAATCAATCGCAAGGACCGGTTCAACGGCTAAGAGCTCACTACCAACAGCACAACAAGTTAACTACGACAGCAAGGGCCCGCAACCCATCAGGGTTTGAGTGATGGTGAGAGAGAGGGGGGGGGTGGGGAGTCATCTTGGACATCGGGTTAGGAGGGCGTGTCCTGCAATCGTTTTGAATCAACCGCGAAATAAATCATGGCCACGTAGACAAAAATGTGGGATTCATCGGAAGAATAATGTGACAAGTGAGAACAAAAAGTAAAGGAGCTCTGTTATGTTTCGCTCGCGAACACTCACTTGGAATGTGAAACTAGTAGGGGGCATACGTGGGACCCGTGTGAGGTATGGTGAGATCCATGAGTTTAAAGAGTACAGCGCAGAACAACGGCGAGATGCGTTGAAAGGTGTGCGCGTCGCTGGACTTCTGGAACAGTGATTTGGTTACAGGAACGAAATCCTTGACGGTTGGCGGTTCAAAACGTAGGGTCGATCTATTGCGCTGACTTCGATCAGATCGTACGTGGAAATAAAATTAGGGAATAAATATAATTCGGTACGGAGATATTTACAATGACGTTTTTCCGGCGGATCACTGGATATTGTCAATGCAAGATTAGGTAGTGCAGGTAATTTAGGGCATGTCTGATTTGTAATCGCCCCTTGCCACACCCACTAGCGGTGGGTTGCACGATATCCTTTATGTACAGATAAATTTCAATCTAAGGGGCGCGGCGCATGTGCTCTATGGAGAGCCGCGGGTGTTTGCCTGCAGGCGTAAATATCAGCACTTTATCCGAAGTATCACCAGCGTCCGATCTCATCGTTAGAGATACGGAGGTGAGTCAAAAAGAGGTCAAAATGAAAATTAAAACGACAAATGTTCGTAAATATCACAGACCTGTCCCCTGCGTCACTGTAGGATTGTGTGTTCAACCACACAGAATCTTAATGTGTAGGTCTGCTAGTCGCCACGTGACGTCAGCGTCCCAAAACAAACACGACAGCGCCCTTGGAGGCATGCTACAACGAAGGGCAGCGTGAAGTGATGCTATTGGTGAAGGTGAAAAACCAATGAATACACGTCCGAGGATGCTGAAATAATTAGGCGAAAGTCGTTAGTCGACTACAGTACTACAACGCCATCGCAGATCACGATGTAATTTAAAATTTTTATGACCACACTAGGTTCTCTAGGTTCATTTTAGTTTTTCTGACTCACTATCATCCGTATTTTCCTCCGGATACGACCAGGAGGGAGTGAAGATGTTTATGTTGAAGCTATAAATTAATCATATAAATGTCAATTTAGATTAAGAAAAGATATAACAGTAAAAGGAGTTGCCATGGAGTTGTTATCTTAGTATGGCTAAGAGTTGTCATGGAGTAGTTGAAAAATAACATAAATAGAGAAAAAATTAGGAAGAAAGGACTAAAGTGGAGGATTTTTCACTGATGAAAATTAAATCTCTTTTTACTAAAAAATATGTGTCCGAGTTGAGTTATTCGTTCGAAAACTCAATGGTTTAGAACGAAAAGCATGATTACACGTACACCCTCCGATTCGTGTCAGAAACTTTTTTTACAGTTAAAATTTAAATATACTCATGGGCTATCCTATTGGTGATCAAAGTGAAAAAGGACTTTTTAAAAAGAAGAATGATTTTGAAACTCTAGAAAATGTCCTTCGGAAAATATATACAAACTATAATTCAAATTGCATGCCCCCCCCCTCCATCGATGAAATGTCCGTCCCTCAAATAAAAAAACCTTATCATCACCCTGTTATTTCCGGGTTTACATCCGACTGGCCAGAGAGCAAACCGACCCAAAGGCGAACACGGAAATGGAAATGATCTAGAGAAAAATGATCAGGTATTCCTTTCTTCGGAGGGTTCCCCACGTTTTCCGACGAATAAACGCGGCTTTCAATTCCTCCGACCCAATCTAGCCTCCTCGCCTCCCTTGAGTTACACCGTCCTTGGAAACATTTGTCACAACTCCAGGACACTCCTCAACAGAGTAATAATTAACTGTCGCCTTGAGGGGGTTTCTGCCGCGAAGCATCCACGCAAGTAACCTATCGACCGTCTTCTACCGTTCCACCTGGTGATCAAAGTTTCGCGACCAGGAGTGGAAAAAGTTTTTCAAATTAATTTCACGAACCGGAATGCGAATCAGATACCCAACGTACTTCCTCGCCGGGTGCAGAATTGCCTCAAAACCTTCCCATCCCCCTCCACGACACAGGCGCCAGACTTATATAGCCCATGGATATCCCCTTTCTTCATCCGGAGACTCCACGCGGTTGCATACATGTTACGACTTACATTGAGAGATAAGGCACAGCACTGCAGAGCGCAACACCGGTTCACACAGCTGCTGCTTGAGTGAGTGAGAAGAGTTTTCAACACTTAAATTGGCGTAAAAAAACATACCAACTCAGGGGTTGCCTCGAAACAACAACAATTTTTAATTGGTGACTCACGCTCCCAAAGTCACCAAACCGTGATTATAGAGATGTTCGGTATATTCCAACACTGAAGGTCATCCTCCGTGGCCTCATATACGTACATCCAATCCGCTGGTGAAACAACAATTTTCTATTGGGCGTTAAATGACGATATTTTGAACGTCGAAAATGCTTCTCGCTGTAGCGGCAGCTGCGGAAATCATGGGAACCGTGCGGTTTTTCCATCCACATATCGCAATCACGAAGCGTGCCCGCGTGTTTTGGACTCGATCACGTCTTTCTATCTGCTCCGAGTCCGGAGAAGCGGGATGGGTGACCTTGGAACTTGCTCGCACCTCGTGCATCCACCTCTACGAAATACAGTGCAACCCGCCGCCTGGGTGCATGGCAAGGGGTGATTCCACACAAAAGGACTTCGATAAATGTTTTTTGTAAACTCCAACAGTTAAATTATTCGGTGGAATTTGCAAACGTAAAACTTCCATCACGGAAAAATTCAATAGAGTAAGGTCCCAAACCGTTAAAGATAGCAATATACATAAATATATCCACATCTTAACTCAGGAGACGTTCAGGGCGCCAAGCCACCCCATCCCCTTCCTCTGAAACCCCCTTTCCCGCACGTCCAAAACGCGTTTCGCTTAAATATTAGAATGTTCCCTTCATAAACTTAGCTAGGTTCCAGTTTCCAGATAACAGTAGAACTCCGTGGGAAACCGCAAGTGGCATGGGGGGGGGGAGAGAAACCACAGAGTCCCAGCACATCTTTCCCTCCCTTGTTGATCCGAAGCGTCGATTTCACGCACGTACCTAGGATTTGCGTCCTGCAGTAAACACGCGAAACCGACCTTTTCAGAGCTGTGATACTTCGCGAAGGCGACGGCCGTGAAATGCCCACAAAGGTGTGCAGGCGGATCTTTCACACGCGATCTTGAAGGGTTGACGCGGCGGTAGGTACGTTTCACGCATTTTCCAATCACGACGATAGCGTCACCGGTGTCGCAGGCGGAAGAAAAAAATACTCCGAATGCAAATCCCTTTCCGAGAGAAAAACACGCAGCATGCACTGTCGACGTTGCACTGAAGTGGAGGCCGTCTCCGTCTCCTCACGGCCGTCGAGGTCTCGAAAAATTTTCTGAGCCTCGGACGACGGCGAGAATCTCCGCGCGGCATAAGAGGACTCCCCAGACGACACACGCGCACAAATACCGGGTTTCCTCACAGGCTGGTACGTCAAAATTACGTCACTTATAGTCCGAGAGGCAACGTACGATAGGTTCCCGGATTCTCGTAGCCGTGCGGACCCTCCTGGAGCCGTGCGGCGTTTCGCGCGAGGAGAGTGTGTATCGGGGAGGGCGGGCGAAGCAGAGAGAGAGAGAGGGATTTCCAGCAGAAATAAACACACGGGTATCCTACCGTTTTAGAAGTCCACCACCGCATCCTCGTCGAGAGCGAAGCCCTGGAGAGGGACTACCGCCAACGTCCGGGAAAAACGCCCACGCGCACCGGACCACACGCCCGCACGAAACACGAGGAAGGACGCGCGCTCGAGGGCGAAAGCACGCCCGGTGGGATCGGAGCGAGGCGGTT
>WURS02467951.1:0-13198 GCA_011762765.2 Rhinocypha anisoptera | reverse complement strand
ATATAGGGCAAATCATTAGAGACGTTAGAAGTAAGACCTACCAAGGAGTAAGAGAGCTAGCACAAGATAGGAAAGGATGGAGGGCTGCAGTCAATTAATCTTCGGATTGAAGTACTGATGATGATGATATATATACATATATGCATCCTCTCAGTTGATAACGGTGGCCACCGAAATATACAGTGTAAGTTCTTCTGCTTTTTGTGTTGATATTATATATATATATACTCGCGGAGAACTCAGATGAGCACTAGTATATGATAACGAACACAGAACAATGAAACGTAGACACAAATAAATAAAAGACGGAACTCTCACATAGTAGAATTTTCGAGGGTTAGCTCTTCGTCAGTGAAGGAGTAAGAATGGTATATAATATATATATATATACGTATATATATTTATTTATATAATGAAGAGGTGGTTCGGACCGAAAACCATAATTTTGACATGAAATACAGGGGAAATTGACAAATCAAAATAATCACGGAATAAAGGAATTCTCGCCGATCAGAAGGTTGTCGGGATAGAATAACATCTAATTAATAAATCGACAATAGAACTCTTTGCGATAGAGATATTTTATCGAGTAACAAAATTGAGCAATATACTCCTTCTTTTGTCGTCCACTAAACATCTCGATGCCCTCACACGAGAAGATACATCGCCATGGACAACGCCCGCATCTTAATCGCTGGAACCCTATTCCGCTTCCCTCTCCATATTCTCTCTCCCACTTCCTGCTCACTTACCCCAGGACCTTCTTTCCCGCTGCCATCATTTTCATCCTCTCTCTCCCTCTTTCGCTTTTCCCTATCGCCCCACGTTTTCCTTTACCGATCTCCCAAAGGGTTCGGGGAGGAGGAGGAGGACCGATCCCTTCCACCGAACACCTCCAAGCCGCTTCTCTCACCCGCAATGGAAATACTCCAGAGGCTCCGTTTCTTAGCAACCCGGCCGCCGCCCCTCCCACACGCATTCGAACCCCTCCCCCGAAACATTTCCATTCCAGGTAACCTGCCTTTTCTGACCCCTTCCTCCGTCCCCTCCATGGCCACGAATGCAGAGAGAACGTTTGCGGTAGTGTTAGCGCGTGCCTGTGTGTCTTCGCGCGTTTGTGTGCGAGTGACCGTGTGTGGAAGGAGGATCCGCGCGCGTTAGGGGTAAAAAGGGTAAAAAAAGATTAAACTTGGAGGGTGTCGGAAAGGGGTAATTTGGGTGGGAACACGTTGTTATGGAGAGTTTTTAGAAAGAATGAATTAATGGAATTAACTCGTCATTCCTTCTCTCTCTCACTCTCTCCCCCTTCCTCCCTCCCCCCCGACTCCCTTCCGGACCAAGATATACCCCGCTCCCATATGACTCTACCAAACTCTCTCACCCCCCTAACCATTATTATCAGGTCGTTAAAGATATCCGTGCGATTTCTCCTCGTTTCAGCCAGGAATCTTGCCGGGTCAGTCGATGATTTTCTCTTCAAATGCTTGCGGGATAATTAATTTCGTGCCTCTTCTTCTTAAGGGATATCAGTTAAATTTTATTTTAAAAAGTAATGCTTCGTCTTCTTTTTTTCTTCTTATATGCCACTTGAGGCTAGAGACAATGACTTTATAGTCTCTGCTTATAGTTGACCAAGGTTTTTATAGTCATGCTAGTTTCAGTGCATTTCATGCTTTCATTTATCGGATGTGTTACATTTTAGTAAACTCTGGATCTCAGTTGTAATATGTCAAGAAAGAAAATAGATAAGGAAGACATGTGTGAAAAATATTTTATCTCCCACGAGCGTGAAGGATCGATAATACGTATTTATCCGTGCCAAATGTAAAGTCGGTAAAAATAGAGAACATTTTTAAATATTCATCAGGATTTAAATAAAGTATCAAGCTAATGTAAATAACCAACATTATATATGAATGTTTTCGTTTCAATTAAACCATATCAAAATAAATTCAATTGTCGGCAAGGTTACTTAGTGGAATCTCGACATTATCGTAATAAAACATATTAAGTTTAATTCCACAGAAATGTATTGCACGATTCAACCGGTTTCAACCTTCCCAGGTCATTATCATGAGTAAAATTACTTTTACTTTTGATAATGACCTAGAAAGGTAGAAACCGGTTGAGTTGTGCAATACAATTCTGTGGAATTTATGTAGAAGTACAAAGTGTTTTATTTCTTAAAGTAAATCTAGTGTGTTTTTTTCCTCTCAAAATATATATCTCATGAAAATTTTCATTAAAATGCTCCATAAATAAGAATAGTATTTGCTAGTGTAGGGACGAGAGAGTAACAGAAGAAAGAATCTCTCGGCAAGGACTATAGTCCTCATAACGACATAAAATACCTTATTTATCCACCTTCTGAGATCCCATGGTAGGCTTATTTTATCAGCTAACGCAAGTTAAATTTGGAAACATTTAAAATCTAGACTGACAATTCTTAAATATGGCAATTTCCTTTGCCTAGGAATGAACTCATTAACATACAATACCTATTTATTTATCCTTCGCCGACCAACTGAAAATGTTTCTACGGAGACACCTACGGTATATAATGGGAATTTATGTCAACTTATTTATTAAGAATTTATTGATATCCAAGTACAAATAAACCAGTAAAATATGTTTATGGAAAACATTATAATAATGGAAGAACAATAAACTAAGATTTAAGCAGCCAAGAAGAGAAGATTCTGTCGAGGAGCCGAGGATAAATTTATAAAAAAACAGAAAGAGAAAAAAGCCAGCCCGAAAAAATAAACGATTTGCAAACTTTCTAATATCCCAGTCCACCAATTCCTACCCCATTCCCTCCTACCCGCGTATTTCCGTTCTTCTCCTCCCCCCCAATCCCCTCATCCAAACACGTAGACCTCTAATTCCCAAGAACCCCTCCCACTCGTCCAAGGACATCCCCCCCCCTACCAAATCCGTCTTGCTTCGTGAGTTCAGCAGTCCGGAGCGGATCCTCCTCACCCTCCGCTTCCTTCACGGAGTTCCCACTGCCCGACTCACTCACACCCTACCGCCTTATTGAACTTCAGGATGTATTTCCAGCCCCTTCGTTCGTGGAGGGCATATAAGGGGTTCCTGTATACGTGAGCTAATATCCGGAAGATAGAAACGGAAGGAAAGAAGGAAAAAAAGATAAGAGAATCCCATCTCAATTCCTCCGTTCATTTTTTCTCTTCTCCTCTCCTGACTCCAGAGATAAAGTTAGCGGTTACTATTCCACGACGCCAGATTTCTGCGATGCTCATTAGAGAAACTAGAAAATAAAACCATGATTCTAAGAAAGCGTACGAAGGGCAGGGCATTGTTTAATTTTCGCTGCGCGATAAGTAATGCATTTGGACAGCACTCTTAGCATTCCCTTTGATCTCAAAGGGAATTACCTGTACGTTCAGCTGTCTTTCGTAGATAATTACCGAAAGCACAGGACAAAAAAAATACAAAAATTACCAATTTAGCATCAAGGGAACTATTGCGAATGGAAAAGAACTAAAATGACTTACCAGAAAATACTTTCAAATTCATTAAAATTATCGATGAAAGCTTACCATGTAAGTATTACGTAAAAATAACAACACACCTGAAGGGGTGCAGCAAAAATAGAAAATCAAGAATTAATTGGCAGGCGAGTAATTAAATGTGACTAAAGAAACGCAAGAGCACACACTAAGAAAATTTTGAGAAATACCGAAGATTAAGCAGAGTTTAATTATATTCAGAACTGAATAAAATTTGCTGAAACAACAGTTAAAAATACATTCAACATTGGCCAGATAAAATTAAGATATCCCCTTAAATAATTGCAAAGTTGTTCAACGCCTCTGAGCCCTCATTAACTTAGAAGCTATTAACTTAGAAGAAAATTGATTAATGAGGTATCAATTCGAAGCATAATTTCAACGATTTTTCACCCGGATAGTAAGTAAAGAAATTACGATAGCTGTTACTAAAGTATTAATTTTCTTGATAAAGCGACAAATTTCCCTCAGCTTTTATTATTTGATTACATTTTTTAGTTTATTAGAATGTAAAGAACAATTTTTTCTTATAAAATTCCATACTGTCCATTAATGTCTAAATGATTTTCATGGAGAATTTTAATTCAATTTTCCTCTATATTCTAGTTGCCTTTCTACATGCGACCAAAGTGGATTTCCTCGCCGAAACATCCAAAACAATTATTTAAAGTCTGACTTATAGTTATCAATATACTTATCACTACAATCCGTGAGAACTTATTGATAAATCTTCTTATAGAAAATGTTATTAAAGTACATGGGAAAGTGGAGGAGAAGGAGAGTGAGGGGTGAGGGGCTAAATTTGAATTTGTTTTTCTGCATAAATGATCCAAGTGTTTTGTGATACGATTGACTCGATATGATGCATTCCTGGTTTTAAAAATTATGCGTGTTCCAGACGGTAATTGACTCTACAGTGCAGCTATTAATTTAAAAACGTGATATTAAAAAAATGTCTTCTCTGGGATAGGTATCATTTTTCGATGTTTTTTAAAGAGGGATTTATAGAAAAAAAATAACAAGATTGAACTTGTATCTCAACGCATAATCAATTTCTCATTTAAGTAGAAAGAAAGAGCACTGCTTCTACTAGCTTGGTGATAGGATTCATTTGAGCGCAAATCGATTAATACAACCAAATTCCGAAAATAACTTTTGTGTTTTGTGGGGTTTCAACTCCGATTGCTTTCTTAAGAACGGGCCTCTACCGCTTCTCTCAGTCTGCCTAACGCTTCCACCTTGTCCTCCTCTTCCAGCAAATCCTCCCCCCTCCGGGAAACTCGGGATCTTCTTTCTTTCCCCCTTTTCCTCTCTCTCCCTCTCTCTCTATCCGTCTCCAACGCGCGCTGAAAGAAGCTACGCAATATTACTCAGGACGTCGCGAACCCTCTCTTCTTTTCGTTTCTGATATTTTTTTGACTCCAGTCTTCCATAGCCACCCACCAGCTTGGAACAATTCATTCCGGAGAATCGCCTTCTCCTGCAGAGGGTTCAAACGGGTACCGGTTACACCGAAGTATCAGCCGCCCCTGGATTCTCCAAGTCACGCGAGAGAGTTCCAGCCGCCGAGGTTTGGGGGTGGGTAACGTCTTGCGACGCAAAAAAGAAAAAAACCGCTATCGATATTTTCATTATTACACGTGGGGCGTGTTTCTCAAAAAAGCTGGATGAAAGACGGTCTGCAAATCCCAGTGCAATTACATTGCACGTAATTTTATCTCGGGAATAAATGTATTTATGCGATTATTCACTATCTGCCTATCGAAAAAAATAATTCTGAATCGTTAGCGTTAATTATTTTTTATTAAATCGGGTTTGTAGCTTCACATTTAGCTGCGGGGAAAGTGGCCGTGTTTTCGGGTAGGGATGCCACAAAATGAGGCTGGGGCAAGGAGAAGGCTGCGAAGAGCCGACACCGCCCAATGGATCAAGGGTAAAAGGGTACGAGGAGGTTCGTTTCCACCGATCTGCAGAAGATACGCGTCCATATCCTGAGTACACTCGTGACACTAAAAGATTCAACGTTTCCTTGTCCAGTTTTGTCTGACGCTTTACCATTCAGTACACCACCGAGCATCACTAAGCACGCGAGACCGTAGGCGTGGTGTGGCATAACTTGAGATACGGACAAAAAACCACATGCCACACACACACTCTCTCTCTTTCTTCATTTATTAGCATTTGGCATATTAGAGACATCGATGATGCATTTCGCAATGCGTATTTAATCCAAGTGTCAGTGCAAAAACACAGAAATAATTCACCTTAAATGAAATCCCTAAAAGAGGCAGAAGTTTGTCCAATACAAGGAATGAGATACGGTGATGATGAAGAACAATCTGCCCGTTAAGGGAGGTTTTTCAAGAACTACATTGTAGATCAAAATTTTTATTCAGTGAAAATTGGAAGCGTTTTCTTCGCATACCATTACGGTAATCTAACGATTAAAGTAAGGTTTTTGATTAACCCCAAATTACTCGTAGGACTAGCGAACCCCGCCTCATCATAATTCCCTTTTCGTCCAAGCACACTTCCTACCCATCTGTTAATTCATCTGAAATACCTATTCTTACATGCATTTACATCTGTCCTATCAGTTTTCCTTTTAACGTGAGCGTACACACTCTCATAAATCTCTTTCGATGGGTCTTTGGCCTGCTTATTCAGGCCTGGATATTCGCATAAAACGAGCGAATCGTGATCAAATGAAGGAGTCACAACGGTCGGGTTAGGGTCTCAGCCTACTTGATTGAACATCACGCAGATAATAAATTAAATCACGAGAAAAAATTGAACACGTCTACCCCCGGTAGAAAATGATAACAGAAGAAAGAGGCGAATGGTGCAAACATACTGGACGGATGCAGCACAACCGCCTCCCCAGAAATGGTTTGGAGTAAGCGACCATCGAAGTATTGCAAAGGATAACACGGTTTCGGAAAAATGTGATGATAAGGTAAAAGATTAACAAATAGAAACAAGACACAAGGTGAAAGAGCTCTGTTATTTTACTCTCGTCAAGCCACGGCTAGAGTATGCTGCGAGTGTATGGGATCTTCGTATGAGGAACGATTAGTTCCGTGAGTAGATCGAGTGCAACGTAGAGCAGATATATGTACGTATGAATAGATGTTATTCGGTAGCGGCGGGGTTGACATCCTCGTCTGCCGATCCGAGGGTCGCGGGTTTCCAATCCCAGCCAGGTGAATTTTCATTCTCCACCCAGCGCAAGGATGTGTGAGTGTGTTTTTCCTCCTTGTTATAGCCTGTCATATTATACGCCACAGTAATTGGCCTAGTGCTGTGTGTGTGTGGAAAATTGAACAATTAAAAAAAAATGGTCGACGTAACAGTGTGACGATGCTATTGGAGGAATTAAGTTTGGAGCCACTCTATGATTGGTGGTTAAGATATAGGTCAAATTTTCCATGTAAATCTGAGGAAAATGAAGCGTTTTGCCGATGTCGAAGACGTAAAACGAAATGTCACAAAGGTGCTAGCAGGTATCAAAGAGGACGTATTTATAAGAAATTTAAAAGGTGCTTCCAACACTGAAATGAACGTTTGAACAAGTGCATTAATACTAACGGAGTGTACTTTGAAGGGATTTAAGGTTGTATTTGAAAAACAATAAAATAAATGCTCTCTACAAAGAAATTCCGGTTATTTTTGGGTAACCCCCGTATTACTAGTCTTACTAAGGTAGATGAAACCACCCATAAAATCAGACAAAAAGACTGTACAACGGATTTTGCTCGTATGATTAGGGAGCAGAGTAGATTGTGTCCCAATCGTGAGGAGGGTAATTAGGAGGATATGTAGCGTGGTTCTTATTCTCCTAAACTCGTGTTATACCTTAATTTCTGCACGAACTAATTATTCCAAAATTTCAATAAAAGGTTTTTTTATTTTTATTTATTTTCAATCGCCCACAAACAGCACTAATAGGCCAATTACAGTGGGCACTATAACATTTTTAATAACAAGGACGAAACACACACGTCCATGCCCTAGGTGGAGATTGAAAAACCCACCTAATAGGGGTTCGAACCCGCAACCTCCGGGTTGGCAGACGAGGACGTTACCCCGCCGCCACCGAGGCCGCAATTTTAATCTAATTTCAAAATAATTCGAAACGATACGTTTTCTAGCCCTATCTTCTGGAACGGCGAATTATCCCAACGCCCCACTTCGTCCATCACAAGCTCAAGAAGGCATTCACACATTCAAAACGCTCTAGGAAAACTAAAATGAACAACTGAGGTACAGAGGCAAGGACGCCGTGCTAATTCAAGAGATATAGAAATTAATTAGGTATACTTTTCGGTAGCTTAGTGAGTAGAGCGCTTGGCTACTGAAGCAAAGTGATTTTACGCGTACGGAGCAGAGTGAAAAGAACTGGTCTCTCTATCTTATGTAAATTTTCACACGCCGTTGGGTCTGGACTTGGTGGGATCTACCCTCACCTATTAAACCAACCTTACGACTGAATACTATGGGTAAGCTTAAAGATTTTCATATATCCCCCAAAGCTAAAAGATATTAAATGTCTTCATCTATTAAACAATATAGAATTTGAATGTGTGAATAAATTAATTCAAAATATGACTTAATTTGTTCGCGAAAGCCATTTCTTTTTTCGCTTAGTTCGTCTTGAACGATACCTGGAGTGACCTTTACATAATGGGTTTCGTACTTCTGTTTCGCAATAATTACTCATCTCAGAAAATACTTTACACGCGATCCCGTATGTAGTAATGGGTTTAGTGTTTCTATTGTCAAATAGGGTCTTACAATATCTACGGAACAGCTCACTTTGAAGAATTTTTTTAGGCAAGAAGGAATTTTTTACCATAAAATCAGAGGAAGGAGTTCATCGAAGACTGAAGAGCCTAAGAAACCATCTGGTCATGTGAAGAGGTAATACTTGCGGGGCATGGCTGTTTGCCACGAAGCTGTCGATCAAGAATCCGGAAGATATAAAAATAAAATGTGAACGTTTATATGGATGATAAAAGTCCTGCATAAAACTTGACTTTAAATTGTATTTCCAAATCAGTCTCTAACTCTTCAGGAAACTCACGAACGACAAATGGAATTTAAATCTTAAGGCTGGAAATTTAAATCGATCACTAACCAAAGGCATTAGAAAGCAATAGGGCGGATATTTTTCCATTGAAAATGGTTATATCATGGTATTTTCTCAATACTACCTCTCCAATTTAGCCCGACACACGATAAGGAATCATTTTATGCTTTACACTAATTCAAACGAATTACAGGAGGAGATTTGGGATCATATCATGGCTAAATGATGGAAGTGAATAAAAGTACCGTCTAAATCAAGTCCTCTACTGATCCTTACAATTTCCATTCATATTTTACACATAAAGTGAAGCATAAAGACCTTTGAACAACTGGAAAAGTGAAAGGCACCACTTAAATATATCGAAGTGTTAAGAAGATATTAGAACAATAAAATTAGGTATGGTTCCAAAAGTAAATGAAATTTCGGGAATTCGAGGATATTAGTTCAATTCTTTAAAGTTTGTAAAACCGTTTTAATGAGTGTAATTAGTATATCACCCCATGTGTTTAAGCAAATATAAAAAGCAAAAAAACCTAAAATCATCGTGACGAAAATAATGAATGATGACTCGTAAGTGTGGAAAAGACACCATGGAATTAATATAACACAGCTAGACGGGCATGTATTTGTCTTTGAATTTCAAAAAAAAATTTTCTCGCATTAATGTAAAAAGTTTTACGCTTACTTTAAGGTATTCGTCTTATTTACACATAATCACTCGTTCTTGCTTACGTTTCCAAATGCTTAAGGAGGGTGCTAATCTCAAATGCGACTATGCTCGACGAAAATCCGACTCTTGTAGCCTGCCATGAATATATTTCAAAATTTTATGGTGTTTTGAATACGGGCGAAATTTCGGCCATCACGAATATCCTTCTCATGTTTTCCTTTCTCACGAAAAAAATAAAATACGGTATTCGCCACATTCGGGCAGCTGACGAGGAGAGAGGAAGGTCGTTTACCTACGTTTCAAGGGGCGTCACTACGGCAATTTTTCTGTTCGGTCTTCCTTTTCCACTTCTATAAACCATCTGTAATCTCAATCTCCGCCACTCCCTTTCTTTATTCTCACGACCTCTCTTTTATCCTTGCCACGATTCAGCTAGATAATGCTGCATTGAACAATCGGCGGGGAAAAAACGTAGCACCATATACGAGTAGCTCGCTCTTGTCCAAGGTTATTATTATTTGGTTTCAACAGAAAGCATACGTACTATGAATAGTGACAATTACGGCTATGTTCTTACCTTTCAAGCAGATCTAAATAATTTTATCAAGCCTACTCCAACAAATAGTAACTATGTTAGTGTGGCACGCAAGTATGTTAGTGTCATACATTAACAAGAACAATCTTATAGAAGCCATCTTAAGATGGTCATAAATATTAAAAGCAGCGTTATGATCTATTAAATGTTTAGTGTAATAAAGAACTTTTAATGAAACATTGACTCAAAAGTAGAAATCTCACTCTCGATTTTTTCAATTTGTATAAGCGGCAGATCCAGACAAACATAATCCATGCAATGCGACACATCGTCAGCGTTTTCATAAAGATTCCCAAAAGATGCTGCGTAATAATTAAAATCAAATAGCTACCTTATATCACCAATGTCAAATATAAGTCATAAAATAAATGTTGAAAATTTGAAAAATATATATCTTCTCAGATATGGCCATAATGTAAGCCGGTGTGGAATTAGCTATGATCCCTCCGAAAACTCTGGGGCGTACCTGTAATTCTCTCCCGCCGGTAATAAACGCTGTAGCAAGAACGAAACGACGCTCATCTCACTCATTTCAATATTGCGCTCATTTAGTTCCAAAAACTTTTTTTATTCCCCATATTAAAAACAAATGCTCCCTTTTCTATTAATGCTTCCTTTATGAGGGAGTAGCATATAATTTTCTAGAAGGAATTTCAGTGGCAGTGTAGCGATTATAACAAAATTAAATAGCTTCCTTGTGAATGGAAAATCATTTTATTCATTCTTGTCGAGAACTTTCAGGACAAAACTAGATACGATACTTTGCCGCTGACTAGAAACTTGAAGTCTGTACATATTGACCATTTTTATTCCGAAAAAATATTTTCAAATTAAGGAAATTATTGCGTTAAGTGTCTCAATCTAGAATCCAGAGACGCAAAAAAATTAATTGTTTTTATTATGAGAGGGAGGTGTCCACTTCTGCTAATATTCATATTCTGACCACAAGATTTTGTTTCGGTGGATAAAACTAGTGAAAAGGCCACGTAAAAATAAGCACACAATTATTTTTCTCCTGAATATGCTTCGTGAACACCACCGAAATACTAATCCACAAAATTTTTTAGGCAAAACATCGAGTTTTCTCACTAGCAAAATTTTCCTTAAATTCAAGATCCATAAGGTTCTTAAAGATGCGCCGTCACTTTCAAGAATCAGTCCGAAAAGGCCCAACGCTTCAGAAAAATCGGATAAAGAGTATAATCTTGACGAGTCGTACTTGATGATTGGGTTGCCACAAAGAAGCGCTTGCTCCCAAGTCATTAGTTGTTAACAGCTTTAAACTTTCTCTTCTGTCTCCAGTGTTTCTTCAGTCCTGTTTCGGGGCTTCAGTATTAAATTTGGCAGGCGAAAATGCAATTTTATCGAAATCCATTTCTAAACATTTTTCAGACATTCCCAAATCGTTAAAATTATTTTTCAAGAAATATCTCATTAACTAGTAATAGTAGTATAACACTACTATCATTTATATTTACTGATACATAAACCAAACCTACAAGATTTAAAATATAAAAAATAATATGAGTCCCTCACGATATAAGATTTTAAGCTGTTATGGTAATGATGCTTAGTTTTGTTTTAATATTTGAATGTCCACTCTTGATGTAGTTTGATTTATAATATAAAGGTGTGTAATAATAATCATTAGTTTACAAGTTATAACACTTATTTGTTGTCCTTCGATTCACATCTCTAATGCATCGACTCAACGATTCCCACAGTGATATAGCTTCTGAGACCGCTATAGAAGTCCTGTGCAATGGCTTTTTATTTATTCGTCACGCTGTTCTGGATGTATGGATTGAATCAAAACCCCTTTGAAAAGAACCTCATTTTCGGAGAAAAAACTTAATCAGCACGTCTGGTGAATATGTAGGAATGTGAAAGAGAGTGATGCTTAGTTTGGGGAAAACCCGTTAACTATTTTTATGTTGTGGGACTAGGTGTTGTGATACTTGATGGAAACAGTCTCCAAAGTTACATATAACAGGTCTAAGTTGTTCAATTATTTTAAAAGCCCTTCCATTATATATTTCTAGTACACTATATTCACAGTCACACTCACTGAAAAAAATGGTTTGTCAAATACGCCATTTACAATAAGTGTTAGAACTTTTTAAGCATATGACGTAAAAGCGTGCATACCCCAAGAAGTGAAACGCATATTTTGGTAACCTCAACTGAAGGATTTCTACATATTTAGCACGAATGACTATGGTGGACTCATGATCGTATATGTATTTATCCGTCATGCTTACGGAAAATACTATCGAACAGAATGCCAGATGTTTCAACAGACAAATGGTTGTCATTTTATTATAGGTACCTACTAATTTATATTGAATATAAAATTTTAATAGCTTTTATGTTAACAAAAAGCAATGAGAGTGTCACCACCAGGGGTGTTCTAAATTATGTATGATTCATGAAATATGTAAAACACGTTTTGTGCTTTAACAATTTTTCACGTGAGGGCGGGAGGAGAAAGGCCCATATCCCGAGACCTTTCTTAGGCGCCTCGAGCAAGTAAAAAGTGACGTGGAATGACCCTTTAGTTGCTTCAAGAGCATATTGTACAAAATAAATCACATTACGGACACATTCAAATAAGAAAATGTTCTGCCGAAGAGTATCTCATACACTGACTGCACTGCGGAAAAAGGGGGGCACATTACATCACATACCGGAAAACGATCCAAATGGATCCTCTCGGAGACCACTAGTAAGTACAAAGGGGAAAACCCAAAACGAGACGGTAATCCCAATAAAACCGATTGCGTCAAAAGATATCCTTGGAGTAATCACAATAAAGAAAATTGTTCCTCTCATCAATAAATGGAACCCACAATGGTTGGATGGGTAAATTTTCAACCAGAAGCGACAGGAGAAAGGAGGGACGGATGATGGGTCGGAAAACTTGTCTCCCTCTCCAGACGACGGAGGAGACCGAGGGTCGAACCGGGTACAGGCGACAAGACCGCGTTGTCAAATCTTAAAAATTTGCTAGGCACGGAGAAGAACCCGTTTAGGAGGATTAGACTGCTGTTAAGCGGAGGACCATCTCCACGGAAGCGCGTCACACTAAGCCTAGATGAATCCGCGGGGCGATTAAATGAATGCGGACGACAGAAACACCCTTCCTTATTAGTATACATATATATATATATATAGTATACATATATATATAGTATACATATATATATATATACACATATAATATATATATACACACACATATATATATACTTTGGAAAATCTCAGATGAGCAGCAACAACGAACACACGCACACACTTATAGA
Source organism: Rhinocypha anisoptera (assembly GCA_011762765.2). Lineage (NCBI taxonomy): Eukaryota > Metazoa > Arthropoda > Insecta > Odonata > Chlorocyphidae > Rhinocypha > Rhinocypha anisoptera. The sequence continues at coordinate 6 of WURS02467951.1, read as the reverse complement.
CATTCA
>WURS02467940.1:0-13199 GCA_011762765.2 Rhinocypha anisoptera | reverse complement strand
GAGCATAGGTTGGAGGCTTTTGAGATGTGGGTTTGGCGACGGATGGAGAAGGTGAGGTGGGCGGAGAGGAAAACAAACTAATGAAGTACTGAGAATTGTGTACATAAGAGGGGGGGGAGAGGCGGATTGTCGAGAGAGTGAAATCCGAAGAAGGCAGATGGGAAAGGGGAAGATGGAAGGGGCGATGGGTTGTCTGAAGGTTGTAATGGAGGGTAGAATATTGGGTGAGCTAGTTATGGAGAGCGAGACTACTGGAAATCGTTCTCACGAGAACTGGTAATTTATGGAGCGCCTCTTTAAGTTTGGCGTTAAATCACGTTTCGCTTTAAGTTCCGTATAATTTCAGTCTCCCTTCGCGCCATCCCCTAATGCGCATATCCTTACGCCGCCTCCAACTCGCTTTCCCAGAGTTCTACAACGCACTCCTCTTCAGCGCCTCTTTCAATATTTCACCCGTCCCCCTACCCCTGCCTTCTCCATTTCTTCCCCCATCGTGCGCCCTCCCCCACACACAATGTACCAACCACCACCGCTTCTGAAGAAAGCAAAACACCAGGAACTGTCGTCTCGCTCGCCCAGGTCGACGGTTGGTAACGTGTGAAAGTCATCTTGTTTCAAATTCCTTCAAACGCTGATGAAATGTGACAAATGCCGTTTATGTTTCGGTCCTATAATTACCTACTACCTTCCATTCCTTGGTCAGTCGTACCAGTTGAACCCGGACAAAGTTTTGATCCTTTGTCAACGTCCACCTCAGTAAGGCAATTCACCCTCCTTGTGGACGCTGATATTCGATTGATTTTTATGATATGATTTGGTTTCGTCGTGTCAGCCTCAAAGGGGAAACTCAAATTTATGGAAATAAGGACCCAAATTTACTTGTTCAATGGTAGTTGGAATTCACGTTCCAATGAAACTGAAAACATAAATATTTTTAATGAGTAAAAACATTTAGCATTTTTCCGCAATAGCAATATACTGGGAAAAGTATTATAGTATTTTACTTTTCACAGGAGGATTTTATTCGGTTAACACCCGGGTTTCGTCGTCAGACCCTCATCGTTAAGTGAGGGTCTAACTTGTTCGTCCTCTGACGAAGAACATGTTGTTGTTCTCCGGACGATGATGCTTTGACTATATATATATATATATATATATATATAGTGGTGAGAGAAGAAAAACTTTGCATTTTCCACATATAATTTTATTTCTGTTGGACCCGGGTTTCGTCGCGTAGCGACATCATCAAGTGGTGACATCATCAGGCGACATCATACATATATATATATGTAATACTCATTCATACAAAAGCATTCAAATTATAGTAAATTAGGAAAAGGGATAGGAACATATAAAAGGACGAACACAATATGTGGTGGAAAATATTGATGAAAACCGACAAATTCATATGAGAAAAAAGTTTTTCCCTCAGCCGGGACCTGAACCCGGACTTCCCACTTGCCGGGAGGGTGTGCTGACCATTACGCCACCGAGGACTCCTTCATCACACTTGAATTCGAAGGTATTCCGGCGTACTTTCTACCTCTCTCCCTTTCTCTCCCTCTCTCTCTCTCTACCGACACTCTTTCACTCATCTTGCGCACATTTCCATTGAACAAACTTAAATGATCACTCCATTGATTCATTTTCCCTGTCATTAAAAGCGATAATTGATTAGTTTTAATTTTGATCAACCTAGTGGGGAAATAAAGCGGACTGAGAGTAAAAGAAACGAATATTTATCGGAAGTTTAGAAGAACGTTTAGTTTAGTTTAGGAACGTGCTTTCTGGGAGATTTTCCTCCCATGAAAATGGATGACGGAAAAATACTGAAGTTAAGGGGTTTTAGAAATTCATACCGTAAGCTAGAATGTTAAGTAAACGGTGGGTGGGAGCGGAACAAATTTTGGTTTTGATTGATATTGATTACTAACTGAAATCAAAACTTAGTTATGGTGTTGGAAAGGTAATGTTTTTTAGAATTCCGTGATAATTGAGAAATACAGTCAACAGGCTCCACCAAAAAAATGCTTCCAATTATTAGGTTGCCATTTTGGGAATATACGAATACGTTTTGGAGTTAAAGGTGAAAAAAAAATTATCTGATTAAGTCTTCATTCCCATCCTAGAGGAATCTAATGTGATTTTTAAAGTCCCTTTTAGGTTTAATCCGTGTTTGCTGGCGATGTCCTCTTAATAGTCAATCACTTCCATAGTGGGTATTCGTAGATTTTACGACCAAACCCCCTGAGATAACACCGGAAGCTAATTGGATTTGAGGAGAAAGCCTTTGAATAAACAAAAGCGGAGGATTCAGATTGGTCTTTTTTATTTTCTTTTGTTCGCCTGCTTACCTGTCTGATCCAACTTTTCCTGAGTAGTAAAACAAGGAGAGTCCCGCCGTAGTTTATCTTGGAATGAAATTATCTATTCCCCACCTGATTGGCGGCTGAACGGATTATTCTTCAGTAATTATTTCATGAGGCACAGTTAACAAGGCGACCTGATTCAAACGCAACGGTTACATCACACAAAAGAATAAGACCACGACATCCTGACATAATATTCTGACAACATCGAGGCTGTTATTAAACTTGAGCAGAGAGTTATTACACTTTAAGCTTTAATTTTTCACCTTCACTTTTCCATTAGACCCACATTTTACAGAGTAAGATTTGTTTTCAATTAAATCACGTCTTTACCTTAGACACGCGTTAGCTGTGTGTTATTTTTGTATCTCTCCTGAAAAAATGTTGGAGAAGAAAACATCTACACTATAAGAGTTGAAATCCACTTACATTACGTTTTTCAAATGGTTGTTTCAAAGGCAAAGGTATAATTACTGTTATTCAAAAGTACAGTTTTGTTGTGATGTTGTGACTTAGCTTTGTGAAGTGGCGACGGAAAGGAAAATTGTTTATACATTTAAAACCTTACTGTTATGATAATAGTGATCGAAAAAGGTAATGGAAATAAAATAAAATTGTAATTACGATTTGGGTTTTGAGTATTTTTCGTAAACATTATGAATCAAGTCTTTCTATCACCGACATATTTACTTTGAAAAATTACTTTATCGGTTACATACTACGGAGATTAATTTAACTTCAATGTGTATAGTTCATTTATTGCTTTCCCTATAGGGAATAGAACTAATTCTAATTCTCGTCCCATAGATACAGATTAAAGTTTTAGATTCATTCACACATATCGTGCTTGGTGTGTTTAATATCAACTGCTGGACTTTACTATCTTTCTTGAATTTCAGTTTTTTATAAATTGTATGGATTTCACTTAGTGTTTTGACCTAAAACAAATACCTATAGTACACAAAAAACAGGATTAACTTTCCACTAGAGTGGAGTTAACATTTCCGTCAGCATACGGCTTCAGAGTACAAGTTTGAAAAGATGTACTAGTTAGGATTTTTGATGAGGATCTTAGAGTGTACCTGATATAATTCTGGTAGTTTCTATGCATGGCATGAATGTTTATTTTCAATTTTCCTCAGGTTATATACAGTATTGGTTATTTTGGCTTTAGTCATCTCTCTGTTGCAGCATTTCATAAGGTCTGCTCCTGAAATCATACACATGTGTATACTCCTTTAAGCCTAAAATATCGGTCATTAGAATTTGAGAATTATACATTTTATGTATAATTTACAAATTCCTAGTTGTGTGTATCTTTTCCATAGACACAACTGGGAGTTTGGGTTGTGTCTATCCCAATTTTGGAAACCGAAAAATAAATGTGGTGAGTTCTGGCCACAACAAAATATGTGGCCAGAATCAGACGGAATACTGATAATCCGTCTGCATACATACACCTTAATTTTAACATTTTACAACAAAAGTTTTATATTTGAGTTGTCTATTCCCTTTTTTTGCATTCCACAAAGCTTAAATTTGTTTTGGCATGCACACATTAAGACGAAACACTTAAGTGACGTATCCTTGTTTATATGTTTTGTTAGTAATTTTATTTTTACCATTAAACCTAGCCATTAAAATTTATTAACTAAAGAGATTTTGTGTACATAAGGTATTGCAGAGCACTCCATCAACATAGTATACATCAGTGCTGCTTTAACAATAACCTGTCACCATGTGCAAGGACTTGATTAAAACTAAATGAAAAATAAAATATCGTATATTCTTCATTAATAATTCAAGGCACCATTGATGAAGTTCGTGAATTTTAATTGGCATAACAAAGAGAAATTTCAAGTTTAATATTTTAATATTTTTATTGATACAAGCGATGTTTTATAAATGAAGAGCCTCTAAGCAGAAACAGATGCCAATAAAACTCGGTTAATTAGGAAAGAAAACTCTATTTTGACGGTAATATAAATGACGTCTTTAGATCTTTAAAACTAGAACCGTCATGCCATTTGAAACTTTAATCACATCAGAGTTACAACGAATAACAAATGCGACAAAAATTTCACATTTTAAAAATGTCTCTTGTTGTAACCGATGATTTCCTCTCGAAACATTTCACTCGGAATATAGTCGTAATTGATTTTTCTTTTCACTAATGCATTTTTTATTGCGGGTTGTTTCAAAAAACATGTCAGAGGCCTCGGTATCTGCGGGTGGCCAACACGAAACTCCTACGTCCTCTAACATCTTCTCTGTAGATACACTAATTTTAATACTTACTAATTAATAATGAGCATTTAAGAGATTCCGTTTAAAAATAATTATAATTGATACATTTTAATAATTCACGTAAATTATAAGCTCTGATTAATATAAATGGGGGTTGGGTGATTAGTATGTCCATAAAACTATTCTAAAAAATTTCTTGTTAGAACGGAGTAGGAAGAGGAAATCTATCTTCGAGTCAATCTGAAAGTCATGAAGGGGCGATTGTAGCGGGTGGAGTGGTTGTGAGGGCTCGCTCCTGGAGGGACAGATGGAGAGGATGGGGATAATGGAGTCCCGTTAGGCGGGCGATTGGACGAGACAGAGGCGCTTGTCAGAGGGCGCGGACCGTCACACTCCCGAAAAGAACCGCGTCGAACTCCCGCTCTTAGTTCGCAAACGTGTCCTGCTTTTCCGAGTGAGGAAGGAGGTACGCCGGGAGTTGTGACGAGGAATTCTGGCAATTGTAATTGAACTGGGAATCTGGATTAACGTAGAACGAATGCCGGGAACGACGAGGTTCCGTGTTCTGCGGCGCCTCCGGCTAAACCCAAACCGAGTGATTTTGTAGGTAGTAGATCTTCCTGGTGGCACAAGGTAAGGAACAGTCCTTCACTTTTACCCTAATATGTGAATTTTCGCGCCCCGTTGGATTTATCGCAGGCGGGAACCATCATCACCTATCACCTTAGGGTTGAAGAATGGATACACATAAATGTAAAATATTAGTATGCAATCGAATTTCTATATTAAAAACCCAGGACACTCGTCCATGTCACGATCATGACACTCTTTGTACGACCAAGAGTATAAATACCACGTCCATCAGTGTGGCGGATGGCAATGCAAAAATTACAAATTATTCTTACAGAAGCAAACTACTTGCATGCAAATCATTGTTCACATCATGAAGGAACAAAGAAAAACTAGCTATAATTAATCTAAATTCAAAATAACTACAAAGTATATACACTACATTTCCTAACGGTCCCTTGGACCTAGTTTATTCTGATCTCTGGTTGTGAGGGGGAAAAATTACATTTTTTAATCCTTCAGTTCAACAATATAACTCCATGATTGTACGTGCGTGATCTACGATAGTATGACGGGGACTACAATATTTCTTTAACATCTTCATTGAAGTAATCTGTTTCAAACTTACGAAATAAATTAAGCATATATTTTAGTGTACGATCAACGAGTGGCTCCCCCAACCTAACTCCTCCAATCACATCGTACCTCAACTACGTTGACCTTAACAACATTTGGCAAATCCAGCTGATAACGAATATAGGGGAATAGGGACCTCACACGGTATTGAACCTTCATACCCTGCAGAAGAGTGCGCGTATGTATGGCAGTGGTAGGTGAATCAACATCACGCATTCTCAACATGAGCAAACATTAGAAATTGTTCACCACGCAAGAAACCGCTTAACACATGCAAAATGTTCAGTAACGAAACAACAACGGGGAAAAGTTTATCTCTATAGGCACATTCAAATCCCATTTTGGGTAGGTACGAAATTTGTAGGCATCCTATCCTATATTTATAATAATATATATATATATATATTTGTAATGTATAATATAATATTTCGGAGCTATTCATGCCAAATCAAACAGTATTGCAAGCTGAGATCCTCCACGTGTTTCGTACCAGCGGTGGATGTGAGCGGACTCTTCCGTAGGGCAAATAATTGGATATCAAGTTTCTTTTAACGTTTCTTTCTCTAATTGGATGTTTTCCAACGGGAGTCTCAAAATCATCAGCTTTCTGCAAATCCCTAGACTTTTTAAGAACCTACCCCTCAGTCTGGCCGTAGTAACACTTTGGCGTCGTGAAAGTGGAGATTTCAATGCCTGCTGGGGTTGAAATAATGTGAAAATTGGGGAAAAAACTGAGACTGTAGTAAATTTCTACGGATGATCCTGGAGGATCATGACGTAGGATAGCCTTCGACCCTGAGGTCGAATCGATATACAAGGACAGAGCCCAATTATTGACAGGCCCAACGGCGAGTGAAAGTTCACAGTGTAGATGGTCCTGAAAATCACTTTCAGCTAGGGTTTATCAGGAGGTGACCAGAGGTGTCATCCGGCCTTAAAAGCCCATGACTCCCGTTCAGTACCCAGTACCCTCCATTTTATTACTTATTATTACTACCCTCCATTTTTTTATATTTATTGTTTTGCCTCAAGGTTCTCGAGTCTGTATACAACTTTCATAAGTTACTCATTACAGTTTTGCAGTAGAAGAATTAGAAATAGATGTATTTGCGAAATGGAGGTGGTTTACGCCAGGAGCCTTATGAAGAGACGTGGAGAGTTCAGTGAATCCCTTAAATAGTAAAGAATGGTACGGGAAGAATTGAGGGAACTTCGACGGAGGCAGGAAAAGTGGATGGAAGGGATAATATTGATGAAGGTTTTCACAGAAGGTAGAATGTTGAGTAAGTGTGGAAGACGTAGGAAAAAAGAAAAGGAAATTTAGATTAAATGATGGCCGCGGAGAAGAATGTAAAGATGAATAGCGATTTAGTACGCCTTTTTTATTTCTAGATCTCTAAACTGTTATTTTACTTATCATCATCACCATCATTGCGACTGTTGTGGTGTTGTTTTCTCCATTGAACGTGAATATGCGTGACAGCAGTAATAAATAAGTCAAGAACGAATGGGTTTCACATTTTCTAATTGTATTCTCTGAATAGATCTTCTCTCAGCCTTTCTATTGCTCGAAATTTCAACCAGTTGTACCACTTGCAACAGCTGAGGAATCGTCAGTAACCCTTTGACCCGACTTTTATCGACAAGGTATAGCTTTTCAATTATTAGTCAACGAAAACTTGCATAAAATAATAAACATATTAAGACGGAAATAGCAAGGGAGCATTCCTAACAGACAAAATTAGAAATAATCATAGTGCATTTTGAGACACGCATAGCCGAATTCATACCAAATTACGAAGGCCAAAAAAATTCACACACACGAATCCCGAAACAAAGAAATAGGTAAATTTATTATTAAGAATTCGTATCCGGCCATTTTCATACTTCGGAGATGCAGCTATCAAAACGCACCGTACTCCTTTCAATTTGTATTTCTATTTTATAACACTTTTACTTGTGTTTTTGCCTTAACTTCTCTACATGATTAGTCTAAGAAAATAGCCCAATGTTTCTCTAGGTCACGCGTTGTGGGCCAATGCTTCATATACATAAGGCGGCCAGATATCAAATGGAAATTGTTAGGAATGGATTCAAGCGAATTTTCCTTCATCTAATTTCCAGAGCTCTAACTATTTAGAGCTCTGGAAATGAGGTTAGCTTGAGGTCTTCTTAGGTTGGTAGGTACAGCGCTCGGCTACTGAGAAGAACATCTGGGTCCAAGTCCTATTTAAGGGCGTTGAATCGCCAAATGAAAGTGATACCATTACATTCATGTTTTGGTAAAATCTCATTTATAACATAAAACTCTCATTCCGTTCCACTTTTTTCATAAACCGCAGTTCAAAATACCAGCGGAATGGCGAGAATGGGCGTTAACTAGGAAAAAATATGTTTTCATATCGTAGTCATGTGTCATTTTTTTAAAAACTGATATTGAATACAAATTCTACCGGTGAAATAGATGTTAACAATATCAATACACCATTGTATGTTATTTTTTCGAAAATAGTGATTGTCTACAATTATACCACACGAAATGGGTTAGTGACATGAAAATGGAGCTGTAGTCGGTCGACCATTTGGCAACGCGATTTCATTGAAATAGTCGGTTATTTCAAATAAAAGTAGAATATCTATTGAAAAATAAAAACTTAAAAGAGAAAAACAAACCACAGGAAAATCAACGTTTACCAAATTAGTAAAAATGTGAAACTACAAACCGAATAGCATACCACATCTCACCGATGACGTCTTTCGTTTATACGCCCCAAAGGTGGGCTCATTTCGGCGTTTCTGGATAAAAAAAAACAATAATTTCAAAATAATAGAGAATATTATGTGGATTAAGGAAATATTCTATTATAACTTAAAATTTTAATATCTTTGTAGTTACTTTATGGTTTAAACAGTATATAAATTCATAGTCATCATTTTGACTCCATCACCAGGGTAAAAAAAGGATTCAATAAAACACTTTTCAATGACTACTATGGGACTTTAGAGTGAAACATTTTCCTTATGACAACAAAATAAGTTTGTAAGATACAGCAGTAGTTTTTTCACTAGCCTGAAAGCGTATCCAAATATTGCGAAGCAACTATACCTTAATACTGCAGCAGAACTCCACTTCCAGCAGGGCACTCCAATTCCAGCTATAACCCAACCTGAGTGATTTTCTGGACAATAGAAACATCGTGGGAAACTGCTGCCGGCTCAGGGAAAGGCCATCCAACCTTTATCACTTTTATGTGTGAATTTTTTACACGGCCGGGGCGTTGTACTTGGTTGTATGTGGAATTTCAACCTTCATCGAGTTAAATTTTTCGGTTTTGGTTAAATGGGAATATTTTACTCCGTACGACTAGTAACGTTGCTCCCTGTCCTATCATATTCAAAATGATATTCTATTTGAGAGACGCGTTATGTTTTTAATAGAGGAAGAAACTTCGAAATATGAAAGTATTGGTTTCTTCTTAAAAGTATGGGAAAGAAAAAAAATCATTCGTCATAATTGATAGAATTCATCGTAACTTTGTGCAACTTATCCACTTAAAGGTGACTGAATAAGTTGAAACCCGTGTGGTGAAATAATTTTTTATTTGGCACTACCAAGAGATTTTATTAAATAATGTATTTGTCGATCTTAAAATCAGTGAGGGGTAGTTTTATGATGCATTTAGATGCCGCGCGGAATCCCTGCACCTGCTTTTCCCTCCCCCTCTTCGACCAAACCCCCGCCGGCTTCAGAAGAGAAAGGAGTCCCCCTCGGTCATCTGGCCCTCTCGAAAAGTGGCCGCCACCACTAGCTGGAGAGCCTCGATCGAGATGTCCCGTTTTACAAATTGAAAAAATCGAGGGTGGACATCAGATAATAGACCTTGTGGCCTTTTGTGTTCCCCAGCGAAGCGAGACCAGTACGACAAAGGAGAGAGAGAGAGAATCCTTATCGACTCTCCATCGTCCGACTTGGAGGTGGAGGGCTTCAAGTTTGTTCAGTCGTGTTTAGGTGGTTAGATCCCATTCCAATGGCCAAACGATGCCATAGGAAAAATGTTTCTGTTGCCTTTTTTTCTCAAATTTTCTCTCCTTTCTTTCTATCTGCCTCCCCTTTTGCCCGTGGTGAGATCCCCACGGTCTCGTCGGAAAAACCAAACCGCGGAAATTTTTATATTTTACCAATTTCATAAAGAGAATGACCACGGACAAGGTAAATAAAAAAAAACAGCACGGAGACTGAAAGGAACGCCGGATTTCACGCCTCGTATTTTTATTCCCTCTGAAATGTAGGGGGGCGGATATCCCTTTATCAACGGATCAACTGAGTTTTCATCACTCAATAGTTTTTAAGTATATAGAGAAAAATGATTTAGACTTTTACGTGGTAACGTGCAATCCACAAACCCAATGAAATAAAAATCGCAGGCCTTTGATATAAACAATAGGATAAATGTTAATATATATACACATGAACACACTTATACACATACACACATAGATAGAAACACTTAAAAGACTCAATTATTAAGAAATATTTCGGGGCTTGCTCCTTCGTCGGTCTGGGAGAACTTTTCTGAAGTATAAATATAATTATAGATATACATATGTATATATACACACACACGTATGTGCGGTGTGTATACTGTTAGAAGTCTCTTGTTATATCCACTGATTTTAACGGAATTCTGTAATAATTTATGTTGTAAACTTCGTTTCACTTTTTGCTCGTATCGGTATACGGATTTTCGTAAAATGGATCACAGATAATTTTAAATGTTAAAATATTGCCACCTAAAAGAAGTTAATACCGTGATATGATTCTTGAACGCATAAAAAAATTCCAAACCTACTTCGAGGTGCTGCTTTGTCTCCAATTGATTGTGCTGAGGAAAGTATACTAATCAATTTTTATTTCCCAGTCCGGCTCCAGTGAATTACCTTAAATTTATGAATAGACAAAAAAATTTATTTACAAAAATGATATGACTTCTGTGGCATTCAGAGTTCAGAAAACAATATTTGAGCTCATTTCTAGAAGAAAGATTTGTTCAATTACTGTAACTCATCTCTTTCGCCTTAACTTACAAGTAAAGGTACTCTATTGCCCACGTACTTTGACTTCAGCAGATCTGCATTGATGAAATTAAATAGATCCCACCCTCTCAGCGAAATTCCACCTGCCTTGGTCTGCACCTTCACCCCGGTCCCACTGATCTACATTCTGTGTCCCCTCTATTGTCACACGCAGCCAAATGCCTCCACCTGCACATAATTCATTTCGTCCTTTCTTTCCTTCGCGTCGAACACCCTTAAATTTTGGACATGGTTAGCATATGGAGTCACCTTACAATATTTTATGTCGTTGGGGGAACTGGGAAAGGACAAAATTAGGCAGAAGAAAGAATTTTCTTACTTAGTCAGCTAGATAACCGATGACGGAGGAAGCAAGAGGGGGATAATGAGCAGAAGGTCCGATGAGCACTCTGCCCTTAAGAAACAACGACTCACTGCAAATAATAAATAACTTGGACATAAGGGTTCATTAGGACCTACATATGGAACATATTTTTATAATTAAGTGAAAGGTATTCAGGGTCCAAGGCTCAATGAGATAAAAGGACCAAAAGAACGCCGATGCTGCAGAAGAATGTTGAGAAATACATGGAGAGACCGAATAACCAATAAGTTTTCCTAAGAGCTGAGCTATTATTTCGGTGGTGGCTAAAGCATTCAGGTTTTCTCGCGTGTTTTTTATGGTATTCATCTCGGGAAAACAAAAGAAAAACCCATGCCACGATGCACATTTAAAAAGGCACAAAAAAAATTGCTCCTATTTCCACACTGTCCTTCGACGTGCCAGTAGTAGTGAGTGGCTTATCGTCATTTTGTCGGGGGGGTGGGGGGGAAGGCAGAAGATTAAAAAGGGGAGTGAGGGGGCACTAGGTGTAAGGGGGAGGAGCATCGTTAAGCACCGTTACTTGGAGGGTACACGGTGCTTACTCTCTGCCGATGTGCGCTAAGCGGTCAAAAAAAGGACTCGTGTGGTTCATGGACACCTGGTTGAGGGAGGGGGATACTCGTCTGGGTCAGCCGGTATTAGGTATACTTATCCGACACCCCTTCGACTATCCCGGCTCGGTTGATAACGATTGAGCGCTCGGATAAAAGTGGAGTTTGTGGGTGCAAGTCCGGTAAGGTAAAACTTACACTGAGACATGACAGTTTGCAGGTGAATAAAAACTTTGTAGGTTTCAGAGGAGAATTTTAAATACATCATGACCGGTTTCATCAAATAGTTGACATAATAAGGGTATGTCAACTTATTTTGTTTACAAAACTGTGAGTCTGAATCGATGGAGTTCACATCACAGTTCAGTGAAGAGAGTACTGAAAGTGAGAGTAAGGGGAAGAAACCTAACGGTAAGACAACAAAGGGGTCTGAGAAAAACGTGAGGCAAACAACAAAGAACGAAAAAAGCATCAGCCATGATTGGTGTAATTTTATTATAATGCAAATTAAAAAGGTGCAATTTCCTCAAAATAATCGTTTTTACTACTCGAGTTTTGATTTTACTACACACATCATCAGGCTGATGATGATGTAGCAACCTAATTCTTTACTCCAATGCCTTCCTTCACAATAACTATTAACTAATGTGCATATTCATAAAAATAATCTTTATTACTAACAGAATTACTAATTACTATTATCATCTGGCTGATGATGTAGTAACATCAAAATCCACCTAATAATAAAGATTATTTCTTTGAATATCGCACATTTTCAATAGTTATTGCGATGGAATTCATCGGAATAAAGAACTAGGTCCGGGGATATGAAGATCTTGGCAGTTGACGCCAGGGTATAGCGGGGATTTTCTCCAAATGATTCTTCCAAATGTAAACTTTGAAACAATTTTTTGTTTACACAAATTCTGTTAATCAATAGGAACTAAACCTTTTTAAAAATTAAGAGGTAATTTTTGATGATGGTGAACATCTGTTTACCATTATCGTAACCCAGGCTTACAGTACACGTATGTAAACCTTTCGCGTCACATACATTAGCTATAGATCAACTGTCCCTAAGCATACGGTCTCCGGAGTGGTCGGAATTCAAAGCGAAAAGGGCAATACTATCGTTTTTCGAACCGCCTAAAAAGAACCGTTCTTCCGTGAGGATTGAAGTTGACGGATCCATTTTAAATCGGTGCACCACGATTTTTCTTTTGACAAAGCGTGTTTCCATAACACTGGGGTCCCTTTGTATTGGCATATACTTTTATCATTCTCTCCTGATCGGACGAAGGTGGTGGTGCCACCGAAAATTCTTCACCACTGTGAGTTTTTTTCTTTTTGTGTCCTGTGTCTCTGTAC
>WURS02467929.1:0-13200 GCA_011762765.2 Rhinocypha anisoptera | reverse complement strand
GGGCCCAGCGGCGTCCCCCCCCCCCCTCTCCCCTCCCCCCCCCCCCCCCCCCCCCCGCCCCTTTCCTCGGAAAAACATCTTGGAGAAGATCGTTACAGAAGGATCCCCGTTAATTTTTTTAAGGGTGTTTTCCAGGATCCCCATGAGGTTTACGAGCCGCGTACGTGTGACATTGCCCGTCCGCCGCTTGCTTCGACTGCGATTCTCGGTTCGTTAACCCGCGGTTTATTGTCGCTCGTCAAACTTTGGCCATTAGCGATTCGGACGCACCGTTATCAAGGTGCCTTATGACTTTTCCTAACACGATCCCACCTCGCGTTACTGCTTCGTGTCCCATTGAAATGTCAAAAAAATTAAAACTTAGTCGGTTCCTCTCCCATTCCCTGAACGAGACTAATATAAACCTGTTTTCTTAAACTTCAATCGCACAACTTTGTAATTTATAGACATACTGCTTTGGCTTACGGTCGCCTAACGTAACCTGTAACTTCCAAAGTAAAGTCCGCGAACTTTTGGATAACTCAACAGATGTAATGACTGGCTGTTTTAAAACGAATTATGAATGTAAATGAAACTGCCTAAATGAGTGTGATTGATAACAATGATGAATACTTCATTTGAAAGGCTGAACATAATTTTTTTTGTCCCAATATAGTTTTTTTTTTTAAGCGTTAAAAAAATCTTCATCGAAAATACATTCAGGAAGATAAAATATCCAATTCATGCGACCAGACACGATTTAAAAGATTAATAATGGTGGAATGTGGTTGGATACGAAAACATCTACACACTAAAACTGATCACGATTCGAGCACGTGGCGTCTCGAATATCAGGTAGATCAAAGCACTCCAAGCCGATGTTCGGTCTTTTTATTGCCAAGAAAAAGAAGTAGATGCCTGTAGAAACATTATGTGATTTTAAAGTGTCCGCTGAACGTTTGATCTGCTTAATTATAGTTTTTTTTATTCACTTACGTTTTTAAAATAAGCAGGTATGTAAGTCGGACGCTAAAAATTGAAGTATGGGGTGTCAGTCACACCCACGTGTTTCTACTCACGTCTCGTTTTACGTAGATCGCAAGAGGAAGACATCCCGCTGACTACCAAACAATAATTTAAAACTAACAAAAGGAAGATGTATTTTATCTGCATGCATATACCCTGCAAACCATCTGCCAGTGTGCGTTTGTGGGCGGGGACACAAAAGTTTTTGACGCGTATTCGAAATGGGAGAGATTGTGACCAACGCCATTTCGCATTTAAATCACTCTTACCAAACAATTATTCTAATGAAAGCCATTTTTTTTATTTGTCTCCTTTCTAAATTTTCGTAAAAGGGGGCTACTTCCTATTATTAATTATAGTTAGTCGTAGGTACCCCATCGAATCCACTGCATCTATTTCGGTACCCTCGAGTCGATGTGCAAGTGCAGGTGAACTTGCATTGTATTTGTAGTTGGTCACAACATGATTTCTTTCCCATCAGGAAATTAAAGATTCGGCATTTGTTACATTTTACCTCTGACTGTCATGTTTACACCATTTATAAATGTGTACCGAGTACTTTGATTACGACACTTGGACTTCTGTGAACCATTCCACGTTATTTTATAGTTCCTACATTGTTTTCACCCCCCCTCTTTGTTAACTATTTCCTATGTCTGTGTCCGGTTTAGTGATTACGTCATCCGATACTAACTTGTCATTCCTTTATTCGTTTCAGCCGCGCCATAATATCCTACCTAATAACCAAATACGGCTCCGAGGAGGACCGCGAGAGGTTGTTGCCTTCGGATCCTGAAGCCCGAGCCAAGATTGACCGGATGTGGTACTTCGACATCGGCTGCCTCTACAAGAGCATCACGGACTATTATGCAAGTGGACCAACCCCCAATGCCCTACATCACCGCATTTCGTTAAATTAAACGCTTGAACTCCTTTTAAAAATACTCTCTGGGGATATTCACGGACATCAGTGTCCACCGAGAAAACATGTACGGAAAAGTGTTTCAATTTAAGCTAAGCACGTTCCAGTTTGAGCTAATTTTCACCAGACGCGCGACTTGGTGACTGATCACTCTCTACGTAATTGCTTAAGTCGATTTTTTTGGCGAGATAATTGATGGAATGGGAAGAATGTCAACATCAAGGAACGCTCCAAGTGTTTTAAAAAGGAGGCGTGAACCAATTTTTGATATGAAAGAAGAGCACTTCAATTAGTACTTAATCGATCTATCGACTGCATATTTGACTCGAGGAATGTAATTGATGTGTGGTGTCGGGAATTGCACACACAAGATAAAAAGCGTGGTACCTTTAACAAGGCGGTCCATTTACTCCTCTACAAACAACAACCAACAATCCCCGTTGGTTGTCAAGAGGTCTCTTGTTACTTATGCATTTTTTTTTAAACTAGCAGACCTGCTGCCTGCTTTGCAGTCTGTCCCTGTCTGGTTTTTTTAGTGATTTGTGTTGTTTTTTTTTGCCCTACTAAAGTTGAAAAAGAGAAAAATACATTGGGTCAAAAAGTGCAAATTGTTACCCAAAAAAATTTAGAATAAGATAAATGCTTGCTGGATTTTTTTTTGCTTTTTCTCTTATTACGCGCAGATTTCCAACCTCTCCATTTACCCTTTTCTTTGCCAGAATGCTTTATCCAGATGAAGGCAAGAGCTATATGAGCTTCAGCTTCTAGAATATTGCAAAATTTTGGACTGGTACAAAAGTTTAGTATTTGACAAACATTACTCTTTGGAACTGTTTCCCAAAGTAATTTCAGGCACAACAAAAAAAAGAGCTGGCTAAAGCAAACAGGATCAAGATGTTTTCTTTGAAATCAGCTTTAACACAATTCTTAATATTGGTCTGAGAAAAAATTTAATTTATATAGTGTGCCTTATTACAGGTTACTCAACATCAGGTAAATTTTTCAGAAACAGCAAATATCAGGGCTGCCAGTCAGTTTAGTATACGTTGTACTCTTGTAATATTGTTTTTTGCATTTATCTCTGCGCCGCCAACTGCTAAAAATCCCAAACTTAACTAAAAAACCCAACTCCTACTACCAAATTATCCAGACAGAGAACACAAACGCAATGCACCAAACTTCACTCTCCTAGCTCAAAACTTAGGAGAAAGCAAACCAAAACGGTGCACAAACTTAACATCAGTCACGAAAAAAAATTATTTAAAAAGTGTCTCCCACCCTCAAAATACTGCATCTTCATGTGTTTTCCATTTTTTTCCTACTCATTACTCATTTTGCAAAAACTTTTAAACGTTCAAAATTTTCATTACCTGTTGTCTCCCACCGTAAAAATCCACGTTTTTTGCATTTATCTCTTCACCATCAACTGCAAAAAAATCCAAAACTACTACCAAATCATGAAGACAGTGAATCCACACTCAAAACACCAATCTTCACTCTTTTACCTCTAAACTTAGGAGAGAACAAACCATAACGGATACATCTTGACTGACCGCTACAAAATTAATATATATATATATATCGAGAGAGAGATGAATTTATAGTTGCCACGGTTTCCATAATAACAAACTGTTTATCTTTTGTTGTTCAATATACGCTGTACTCTTGTAATTATGTTTTTTGTATTTATCCCTGCGCCACCAACTTCAAAAAATCCAAAACTACTACCAAAACATGAAGACAGAGAAGACAAGCAATGCACCAAAACCTCACTCTTTTACCTCTAAACTTGAGAGATAAAAAACAAAACGGATACAGCGTGGCTGACTTACACGCTACAAAATTAATATACTATATAGATCACAAAACAAGTGACATTCAAAATACACAGATCATTTTCAAATCATTTAATAATTCAAGATGTGCGTGTTGAACGTAAGACACGTGTTCCGCCACAGATCAAAGGCTGATTAATGGCAAATACAAGTTTAGTTAATATCAATTATTGAAGACAAATATATATATTGCCATTGAGATCTCAAGCATAACTTATTGTTGTATTTAATCGTTTTCAATTCGACCATCGGATTCTCGACGAAAACTATGGTTTTGTCAAACCTCTATCTCATATTGTTTGACCCATGCCTGAGGACCATGTAGTTATTCAACATTTCTTATCTCGATATCTCTTGTAAGACAGTAGAAGCATATATCGTATCCAAGAACCTCCCACGTAATTTTTTTTACGTTTAGGATACCTTGGTCGAATTTATGATTCGATGAAGTTCGGGCCAAAACTTCGGCAATGGGACTCCAAATGTCAAATTCGTAATCTGGACCCAATTTACACATGGAGTCCCATTACATAAGTCTGGGCCGAAATTCATCAAAACAGAAAATTCGGCCAAAGTCAATCCCAAGCATAAATGTTTACGCCGCCTCGTTTTTTTTCTGGAAATTAGTTCTGGAATTATGATATTTCTATCCCGATTCACCCACTCTATAAAGTTGAATTTTTAAACTCCAAAATAATAATATTTAACTATCAAAAAAAAATTTTGAGCAGTTTGACCCCAATTATTTTGGCAAACGTTTTGGTTCTCAAGTCTTTAAATAACTTATGGCGCATTGAAATTATTTTTTTAAACATGGTGCAACTATCATTTATGAAACTAGTTTTTCCGATACGGTGATCAAGGAAGTTTAAAAAATAATCAACATCATCAATAACCCATTTAGCCATCTGATCCACGTAAAAAAAACATACGATCATCTGTTATGTGCATATTATAATCCCATCAAAATAATATTCACTTCTAAAATAAGACATTCGCTATATGGCTCTCCCTCTATGTATTCCGGCGAATTACTTGAATTGTTACCTTCTCGGGGAATTTTCCACTGAAACTCAAGACACTCTAGGCATCAAAAATTTAAAAAAATTCTAATCGCGTCCCAGATACGTACTCTCTTGAAGAATACATTCCCTATTTCCACCGGTTGAAATCTAGTTATGTTTCAAGTGATGTAGATATCGTTACTGTGTATTTTTTTTACTTTATTAGCCAGGGAAGTCGGAGAATTCTTTCATCCTGTTTATATAATCACTTGAGGCGTGGCAGTGTCGAGTGTCTGTTCTCGGTTCTGGAGCGATAGCAGCTGCCCGGCGATGAGTAAGCCAAGGCGGGGATATCACGGAAGCCGGGGTTTTTCAAAGGTCTCTTCGGAGTGTTTCCTCTCTCTCTCTCTCTCTCTTTCCTGGGCGGCACGTCTAAAGGGGGAGTGAACCCTTAACCGGAGTGGGTGGGAGGAGGAATGGAAGATATTCTTGAATGCGAGGTGTCATCGCTCACGGGGGGGAGAGCTCGTTCGCCTCTCATCGAGTAGTAATCGAAATATCCCAGGAGCCCGAGGGAATGGCTTCCGTGGCCTGTGTTACGGCGGTCGAAAATGTGAAAAAAAATGCTATCAGTAATACTATAGCATAAATATGATACAACGACCGCGTCACTTCCATTAACCGATGCGTAACTAATATTCGAATGCCCAAATGCGATGATAATCCACCACAGTATGCAGCCCGATGGTTGGTGTGTTAATTGAGGGCAGATCTCACCTAGTTCTAATCCCACGGCACATGTGGATACTCACACACATCAGGGGGTAGAGGGGCATCAGTTCCTTTCTCTCTGTGCCGCCTTTGCGGTTTTCCCACGAAGATGTGGTACCCGAAAATATCACTCAGCTTGGGTTTTAGCTGGAGGTGTCCGGAGGGTCGTCACTGGGTCTCGAACCCGGGTCCCCCCCCGGTCAGTAGTCAAATAACTCTACCCACTGGGCTAACACGACCCCACGATGATAATATTTTTTACAAAAAAACCGTCGAGACAAGATAAATCATGACTTCATAGTAGCACAATTACAATAACATTTGTTTGAAATCCCATGGGTACCAAAGGAGCTCCTATACATCTGGCTACGCCAACCGTAGAGTTGTAACGCACTTGGAGTGATTTGAGAAAAAGCATCTCTTTTATCCTCTTAAAAATAGACTGTGAAATGCCGCTATAAAACTTTTAAGATGATTTCATAGGTGAATGAATTGCTTACGCTTGTCCCAAGCCATCAACGAAAATAATGACGCAAACGAGGCGACGGATTTTGTAAAATTATGTTTCCAAACCATTAGGTAGCTATAATTTTACACTAAAATATATTTGCGTCAGGATTTCGTGAACCTAGTAAGAAGCAAGTTAAGCAAGAAGCCTTCTTGTGACAGTACATACATTAAAATCGTGTCAATACCAACTGTGATTTGTATTTCAGATGAATTAATCCGTTCTCTCCTGAAGAGTCCTCTCTATACTCATTGTACTGCTTCAAAATGCATTTTCTTGTGCCGATTACAATTACTTAACATTTTATTTTGCCACGATCTAAAATTAATATCAAATGACTTTAAGGAATTAACCTACAAGTCACGAATGCCAAATTAAATCACTTTTATTGATGTGCTTTCTAAATTTCTAAGCTCTAATATCCCCAGATAAATTCTGTCGATGTTGAGTAGAGAAGAGCACGAGAGAAGAGAAAAATTTGAGGTTGCAACAACACGAAAGATGGAAAAACGTGATTAGCTTATTCGTCAGAGGGACAAACACTGCACCGCAAGATATCAGATGAATGCAGCGATGATTGGAAGGGGGGGAAGATTTTACGAGGTGCATTAAGGTTTTAAGGCCTCCAATTTTTTTTCTCTGGACTGGAAACAGATAGAAACACGCGGTTTGTTTTAAAATGTAAAAAATAAAACTCTTTGTCAATCCGTGACAGAGATAGCAGCACTATACGACAAACAGAACCTCTAGCGCCAGCCGAGAGATTGAGAACTGTTTTCCATACTTAAAATGTCGACGTTTTCGTTACATGACCAGCGTGTAATCATTCGTGGTGTGTGACACCGATCGAAATTCATCGCCAGTTGAAGGAGGCAGTGGGAAATTGAAATTAGATGTTGGTATATAAAAGCCGCTTCATTGAATTTGCGTATGGTGTGCAAATTCTACAGCTGTATAAAAAAATATTATATACGTTTTTAATTTAAAAATTATAATGAAAGATACCTGCCAATGGTATTAAAAGCAAACTCCCACCGCACAATCAAACCTCTCTAAGAGAGTGGAAAAACCAGCTGAAGAGGGAGAAAGCTCCCGAAAGAAGCGGTCAGTAAAAGGTCTCGATGAAAAATTAAAATAGAAATGTTCTGGTGACGAGTTTTAGAAGAAAAATACATAAATAATGACTAAATAAATACTAGTAAGAAGTAAATTCATATAAAAAATAATCGAAAAACTGTTTATATCAGCGGTAAGAAAAAATATCGTTGCACAGTACGTTTTGGAAATACTTCTAACGAAATAGTTTCTGGATGCCTCAGGCCACTGCTAATATAAAGATATGCTGTGATGTTTTTCCCTACGATCTCTTTATATTTGAGACTTCGTTTTATGGCGCAGCAAAAATGGCAAGCTTACGGAAAATATAACGAGCAATAACGAAAGAAAGTCCGATAGTGATGAAAGAGATGCATAATTACACATACTACAAGTATTATCACTGCCATATCCGTAACGATTATGTAAACATACAGACACAAAAAGTATACCTGAATTGTCTTCTTGATCTATCACTACATCACATAATATTCTAATGACAAGTTTGTTCAAAAACAGTTTTCAAACCCAATACAACGGCGAAAAAAAGGTCTATCGATACCGCAATGCGTGGCTGCATAACACCGCGGGAAAATTAAAACCTATAACTATATCTAGGCATATGCAAAACTTATACAGTGAAAAATATCAGTTATAACACTCAATAAAAATGTTTAACTGAAATATAATTGAAAATTAAACTTATTTCCACGAAAATTACGCTCCTGAAGAGGAACTCCACAAATCGACGTTCTTTCTAGAAGACGAACGTCAAAAATCGACTCAGTCGCGAACGTGTTGAAGAGAAATAATGAATTCGCCTACTTCGGTGGAAGAGATTAGCAGAGAACGGAATATTTTATCCAGTAAAAAATGAAACAATCTTTGGATTGATAACCTACAATCAAGAACAGCAACACATTAACCGTTTCCTGCTTAAAAAATGGTTGTGACTACCGAAAATCACATGCCAGTATGTTTTTTTAGTGCCTACGTGAATGTGATAATGCTAAGACTCAAGTTACAGTTATGAACTAAAAGAACAACCTTATTAATTCCAAGCCTTTTTTTCACAGGTGTTGTTGCTTGCACAAAGTTGCTTCAAACACCGGCTTGAACTTGCATGGGTGCATATTTCAATGCATGTAAAAAATAAGGTTGTAAATAATTTCATTGTAAGCTAGAACACCAACATTTTCAATTAAATATGATGATTGTTGCATCCTATGAATTGCATTTTCTTGACTTTAAGTATGAGAATTCCGGTTATTAATAAAATTTAAAAGCAATAAGGTTTTGCTTTACGCTGATACCAGTTCACGTTGAGTGGGACGCGACGAAGGGTCGAAACTGTTCAAGAAAATTTTAAGCCTTCTTTTATAATAAAAATCGTAAAAAAATGAACGCACTTGAAGAAGTCTTTGAATTTTGTGTTGAAAGCCCCATACGAAGAATTTCCATGAAAGTAAAAAAGAATGAAGGTACACCACCTAAAAATAAATGATGAAATTGATAATTTAGATCACCATACGACATAGGCTACAACGTTTCCCATTTTTGGACCATAAATCAGTCCTTTAGCGACAAAAACTATATAATATTCTAGCAAGGGAAAAAATCAATACAGTTAAACCGAAATTCGGCTAACCTTTGTTTAAGTTTTGTGCTCACTTTTCACTGTGAATCTCCTGGGATCAAGTGGGCTAGTTAGAGACTCCATAGTCTTAATCTCGCCCCGAAATAATGATAAACTATCTATCGATATATAGCCTTCACAAATACGTCTGTAGCACCATACATTTCTAAACAAAATCACTTGAGGAAGAATGTGGACAGCAAAAGGCGGATAAACTGATTGTCCTATCAACGGACGATCTACCTAATTAGTCGTGCGTATCTATAGGATGACATGTCAAGTCTTTTGCTGAGTGAGCGCATATCCAACACAAAGGCAAAAGTTTTGACTAAATCCCTGTTTGAATGATTTCGTCAAGTCAATGACTTATCTCCAATTACAACTTATTAAGAGACAGACTACTTATTACTTAGCACACCGTCTGCGCTTGAATCCTTTGGAGACCTCTCTCAGGGGATAGTGAACGCAACAGACCTCTACCGTGTGCGCACTTAGTGACTTCCATGTCAAAATGACACGCACGCTGAAAGCCTAAATGCACTAAAAATGTCTCGCTATCACCATGACCATTTAGTGACTGATAAAGGCTAAAAATTTTTCTAAATGACACGCCAATCAGATAATAAAACTGAATATTAGCTTGTGAATATTGGCGTTAACTTTCTGTATGCCGTCGAACTTAACGTTGATCAACATCCTGAATACTTCAGCCCTAAGAAAGAAATTTTTTTATCACAATTGCACCTTTTTCTATTCTGGCTGAGCTTTAGAACTTAGGCAAAAGCTAATTCTTCTTCTCTGTCAAGATATATAAAGTCGTTTCCTTGAAAATGATCTGGATTTGAAAATATTAACGCAATAGAAATATTATTGATTAATTTTTCTATTAGCTCTGCTAGTCAGCGAAAAGATGATTAAATTCCAGAATGTAACACTTCATCTGCTGGTCACTTAGGACTAGCACGCCGCAATCCGCCATTATTGACTTTCAGCAACTACAGCGGTGGTCAATACAGCTGCTAGTGCTGGAGCCATTCGGCGCGTGGAGGTGGCTCCTTGAAGCCACCCTCACTCGCCGAACCCTGGATCACCTGAAACCGGACAAGAGGGAGGATATAACCTTCTACGGCCACATGGGGGGAATATCTCCTGTATTTATAGAGGTTTATAGTATATTATAGTATTACTGGTGACAAGAGGCTGTTAACTATTCCATGTGGTAACCTTCAAAAAGCACTTCTTGATATCCACTTTGTGGTCAATGCGAGGTTCCTTCCTCACGCCCAGTTGAAATGACCTATCATTAATGATCACCTCAGTGAGACACGGTAGCGACTAATCAAGGTATCTAATCCGATCACTACTAGCCCGTAGAATTTAAGACAATGTCAAAATATCATAATGCTCAATTTGCCTATGAATAATTAATTTGGGGATATAACTGGTTTTCGAGCAAATAGTTTGTTCCTCTCCATAGATTGGATTATGAAGCCTTTATCACTTCATGTCACGAATTAAAATGTACCTATAAACCCACTTACACTCTCAGTCGGTATCAGTTAGGTATCGCTGAGCCCAAGTTACTAATCACATTTAAATTCTGCGGCCCTCTAACTAATTAAGCTTTTCTAAGTCTTGTTTCGTGAAGAATAAATATTTTGCCTGACGTTTAACTATAACTCCTTACAGCGCATTTTTAAACAACATAAATGCAATCAAAAATGCCAATAACCTGCCACCTCCACCTGGGCTATACTTACCATTTTAAAAAAATCTCAATGCCATTGTTGCACTTTAATTTGAAGTTTTTTCACCTCCACGGAGAAAGGTTTTTTGCACATTGTAAGTGAATCGGATGTTTGCTGTCTTGCTTAAGAATAAATTGCCAGAGAAGTTTTCTCATCGTTTTTAGTAGGAGATTAAGGTTCTGTGAAAAAATCTCGGTTGGGGTATCAGCGAGTATGGAGGTCATTTGAGGCGATCTATGCCAGGAATAGGTGAATAGAAAGGCGTAGGAATTAAAGAGGAAGAGGAACACGTATCGCGATTGAGTTTTAGGGCAAAGGGAAAGCGGAAGACGTGGGAGAGGCTGAAGATCTGGAAGAGCTAAAAGTACGTGGTGCCTATAGAGGATAATGTGATAGAGTGCGAGAGAGAGAGAATGAGAGAGATAGAATGAGAGAGAGAGACAGAGGGAAGGTGAAGGTGAGGAAGGTAGAGAAACGAATGGGTGGATGAGGAGAGGGGAGAGGCGGTGAGGGGTGGGAAGGAATGCTCAGAAAGGATTCGTATGTGGCACAAAGGGATGAAGAGGCGAGAAAGGGAATTCTTGATTTATCGGCTCCCTGTGAAAAAAGTGCTCACGGCGTCAGTGGAAAAGAACCAGAGTGAATGATTGATTAGATCCTTTCATCGGGTCTCTAATGTGACCAAAAACGACGCTTCCTCGAGAGCCGATAACCAATAGAAACGCTTTTTGCACAAAGGAGGAAATACTTGGCGCTGTGGGAAAAGAAAAAAATAATACAATATGAACAGAAATGTTTTCCCAAGGCGAAGTGCGAGCTGTCGTGTAGGGGAAGGTTGTGCCTTTCGAGAGTGAGCAGTAATGGGGAAATATGGGATTTTGGTGCTGTGTATGTGTAATAAATAAAATAACTGCATTTCGTATCCGACGCAGTAAAATAAGAGTAAAAGGGACTACTCTTGGCATTTAGTTTGGTTGGGAGGTGACGTCCGTAAACATTTTCTTTCATCATACTGTGTCAGATTTCAACGATGAGTGCAAAAATTTACATCATCCATAGATGCACAGCCATGAGTTTTATCTGGCAAAGATATTCCCTAAATAAATACAATATAAAAGTTCAATTTAATATTTCTATTTCAAATGTATATTATTCATAAAATAAATATTTTTAAAAATTTGTTTCTAACTAATTAAGTAAAAAGACATTTTCAAAAATTTTTTACATGTAGTTTCATAAAATAAAAACAAAATATGTTTTTGAAAAAGTACATCAATATTTTCATATTAATTCTCACCGAGCTAGCACTTAAAATCAACATATTTTATGTCATCCTTCTCAAAGCGAGTAGTGTCATGTGTCTGCAATCATTTACATCACACGCCATTCCTTGATTCTAAATCCATCAAGAATCTGGCCTTTAAACGAAATTAGAAACTCATACATTGATTGCAGATGGTAAATCAGGCAACATCGCATTTTAATGTCTCTTTGGCAGGATACCACTTAACGGTTTTCTTTAGATGTCATATTGTGTTGTGAGACATTTCTAAAGCTTTAATGGAATATTTCGATTAGAGAAGTTTTATTTTTTTTTGGACTAAGTAGCTAGAGCATTAATTGCTATAGGTTTTGTTTTAACATATAATTGTATGTGTCTCTATAGTTTCATAGTACTAAACATGCCAAGATCACGTACGATCTAAGATCCTGTAAGAATTACTACATGTAGGTCGAAAGTGAACGGAATCCGGGTTATAACAAGCCTGGTGTATTTGTCGAGTGTTTGGGACTCAATCCAAAAAGATTTCGTGCTATGGTTAAGTAAAATACAGAGAAAGACAGTTTGGAGTTAAAACTCTTGCGGGCGAAGGAGGAGCGGGATGAAATTGCAGGAGCCAGCAATGGGACAATTCACTAGGCGCCACTCGAAGTCGTTAAGATTGCAAATGTGGGTGAAACCATTGGAGAATTTCAGGTCAATCGAGCTTCGGACGGAGCAGGATGGAATAATATCGTCACGAAATCACATTCTATGGTGGAACTATAGAGATAATTTGCGAGATATAGCCTGCCTAATCGAACATTTCAAGGATTTATTTCCGTGACTATTTCCCGACCGCGACGGAAGAGATCATTATGATCACTAGAAGACCCGCGTAGGTGATAAGTTTCCGTCACTCCTGTACCGACTGAAATCATCGGAGAGGCATACACTTCCATGAATTTTTTTTTACGTAGGAAGCTGAAGTTGTACCATAACCCAAACATGCGTATATCTTATAGTTTTTAAAAATAATTACATAAAGTCTTTAGCATAGAGGACTAGTCAAAAACATCCACGCGATTGTTTCCTAACATCACCCACCACAATCCCCCACGGGGAGTCTCGCAGGGAATTATGCAAATATTATACAGGTGTAGTGTCAAGCTGGGAAGTGACCAAAGTGTTCCAACAAAAAGTTAGTGACCCCATTAGGTGTTTGGAGAGCCCCATAGGCACAGAAATGCCGGATTTTATTCGGAATCAAGCCAAGTTCCGATTATGTTACGACCTTCAAATCCATCCGTGCATTCGAAGTCAATCGATTCGCCGCACGTAGTCAATTCTTCTCGTTAGGCCCCTGTGGGGCGGGGGGCAGGGTTGGAGGGGGGGGGGGGGGGGTGGGGAGGGGG
>WURS02467918.1:0-13200 GCA_011762765.2 Rhinocypha anisoptera | reverse complement strand
AACGTAAGAGACTGTATATTCACGATGTACGGAGAACGCGGACGTTAATGGGGTCATACTGAGGCTTCCGTAGCTTCACGATGTAGCTCATAGATTTGAGTGCATCGGAATCCTTACATGAAAACTAGCAATTTATATTTTCAATAACTCAAAAATTCATTGTAAATACGGTTCGAATTTACGTGGTCTGAAGGTGTAATACGTTTCGTAACAAGAACATCCGCACCTTTGTTTTTAATGGCATTATTTCAGTCACGGCTCTCGGCGACAGACTTGGTTTCTCCGGTCAAAATATGTGATCCGACCAGTATTTTGAAAAAACTGATGCTGCATGGTTCACTTGAAACTTTTACCTTTTCATAGTTTAAAATTTAGGGGAAGGATTACAGCAATAATAAATAGTAAATATTCACGCGTGATGTTGTGGAATATTGGACCGTCAGGTGGTGTTAAGCAGCGAACTTTTATGGATGAATATTTATTTTCACCCGGGTTTTTATATCAATACATCACTTACAAATTATTTGGGTTAAAAAACGGGTCAAAATAGATATTTACCTGTGAAAGTTTGCTACTTACTTATTTCGACATGGACTTGTACGGAAATATTTATAACAGTTCCGGGTAATCAGCTGCGGGGTACGGATAATTAATTTTTAAAAAACACAAATTATGTGGTCACTGAAGCAGGAACAACTACGCGTAAAACATATAAACATGTGTTTTTTTTACTTGTCAGTACCCCGTCGCATAAATATGGCATTTTCTTAAAAAAAAATTTCCCGTGAACCGAATGCGATTTTTTCTTTCCCCCGACCTCGATGGGTCATATCATCCACAGATTCAGTTTCTTGTACGTACGGAGAAATATACTTTGCCGAACAGATGACGAAAGAAATTCAGGTTCTACGACGAGGAAGCACCCGCCAATTTTCAATTGGACCCTTGCGTCAGACGGTCATGAGCCCATCTCCTCTTTAGAGAAATCAAAAAATCAAATGCGATGTCTACGTGGTAGTGACCTTCTTGTGATGAAGGTCACAGGAAAAGTGTCGAGAAAACTCATTGGAAATACCCTCCCGGTAACAAATAAAACCAAATGACAAACCTACCGGAATCAAAATCGGTTGAGCCAATTATGCAGTGGACCAAAATGAATATCGAAAGATGTAAGGTTATTCCTCCCGGTGTCGCTTGCAAGCGGAATTATACGTACTTCGCGTGTTCCGGTGGATTCTCCTTGAGTGCCCAACGAGTGGAAGGCAAGGGCAACTAGAGAGGAGAGAGAGGGTAGGTGGGTGGGGGAGGATTCCCCCTTCCCCCCCTTCGCTCTTGTCACGTCTCTCAGCGATGCGAGAATATAAAGATTCTCTCTCCCCTAACGTTTCATCGACTCCTAAGTGAGAGAGCCGATCCATCCTTCATGGCCTCCCGCCTCGTTTGCTGGAGATTGAAAGGATGGATTGCGAGAGGGAGAAGGTCACGGGTTTAGAGGGCACAGGCGAGGTTAATAAAGTGAGCGGAGTGAGCATGAGGAGTCGATCGAGACGCCGAGTATTAGTTTCGCTCGCATCGCCGGAACCGACGGATGGATTCAATTTCGGGGCAGTGGATGGAGAAATGGGCGGGAGGAGGGTGAGAGTGGCAAAGCATTGCCTTTCGATATTTTCCGTGTATGTGTGTGTGAATCCGCCTTTGCTTCAGAGATTGAAGTAGAAAAAAATGTGGAAGTTGGACGCCGGACTGGGAAAAACTATTCATTTGAGTGTTGAAAAAAAAATTTTTTGTCCACAATTCACTACTTCAGTGAGTTTCCTTTGAACGTTCAAAAACAAGAGGTATGTAGAAGGCAATACAATTACAAGTTAATTCCCTGCAAGTCTTAGGAGTTCAAACAAATCGTAGGGTTTCATTTTCCACGACTAAAAATTTATAAAACGGCAAATATGCTTGAAATACCTGGATTGCATACCCTATATACTTAAACAAAATGTCCTAAGGAATGTGAAGAAATTTCAATGTTTCAAATTATTAATGCGTGATCAGTTCTTTAAATGTTCATTGGTGTGACTCTCAAGCTTCACTGATGATGCCATAAATGTTGATAGTTTATAAATATTACACAATCCCTCACCCTAAATGAAAAGAACGTATTGATGATTTTTATTATTACACTTTTTTGCGTCCCAGAAATGCGTTTTAAATATATTTACTTTGTCAGAATAATTTATATTCTTGTCCAACAGAAAAAGAATTTTTTACTTTCTTTATCATCCTCATCGTCTTACCAATATTATTGAAAAAAAAACATTTCTTAATCTAACTAGGATCTGGGAAAAAAAATTTTGATTAGTGGCTGTCATAGAGTGGATTAGTATATATGTTTCCCCCAAAGCAAATGAGTAGCTTTCTGAAAAGTCGAATGCCTCATTACTTAAAAATTAGTCTTTTAAATGTAATTCTTTTTCCTCCGAAGTCTTCTACCTCCAAAGTCCAGTTACATTTATTCCAACGATATCATACCGCATCGTTACATCGTCTCTGTAGTGATTTGCCTGACGTTCAGGGTCAAACCCTTTCACTGCAGCCGTTGTCACCACTTGAAAATTAGAATATGTCACAGGAAGATGAGATAGGTTAATCGAATTTCGGAGGGGAGAAAAGGCAGAGTAGGCTAACCCTGGGGAATAAGACAGACGACTCCTTCACGACAACTTACAAAGATTCATTGCAAAAGATCCATCATTTTTACATCGTCAGAATACTCTCGAGTGGGGACGGCGCATTACCCAGATGAAAATGTATATATTACTTTGGAAACCACGTCTTTCTCACGAATTTTCTTTGTAAATAATATAAAAATTATTTTATTATTAATTTACTTATTTTTATTTATTTTATTATCTATATATACTTTTTTGTGGTTGTTTCAATTCTGGTGTAGCTATTAGGCTCTTCAGACCGAGAGGAAGGGTATACAAGGATGGGAATGGAAGGTTAGGAAGAAGTTTAGGCTCATAAGAGCCTCTAAAAATATTTTTCAACTAGTGAAACTACATCATTTTTGTGGTGTTATTTCAAGTCTGTTTCAGATATTAGGGTCTTCAGACCAGGAGGATGGGTAGGATGGGAATGGAAGGGTAGGACCAGGAGGAAGGGTAGGACCAGAAGGATGGGAATGGAAGGGTAGGAGGAAAAGTGGTGGCTCAAAGTTTTTAGTGGCTCAAAAAGCCACTAAAAATATGTTTCAAACTAGTGAAAATACATCATTTGCCATCTATCTCCTATCTGTCATTTATATATATATATATATTTTTTTTTTCAAGGTGTCGTTTCAAGTCTGGTCAGCACTAATAGGCTCTTCGGACCGGGGAGGAAGGGTAAAGAAGGATGGGAATGGAAGGGTAGGGGGAAGTTTAGGCTATAAGAGCCTACAAAAATATGTTTCAACTAGTGAAACTATATGGCAGCAAGTATAGTATATTTATTCATTTATATTTACTTTAATTATTTTTGGTTTAAATTATATTACAATAACTTTTTTGACAAGATAATGTCATAAAAGTTTAATATGTTTACTTAATTACTCTTCCAACTGATGGTAATAAAAATCATTTTAACAGAATGTACATTTTTTCATCTCATTTCCCTTGCACTTAGGCCCGTTTGGGATCGGAAACATGTATAATTAGTGGTCCGGCGGAGCCGCGTTATATACGGCTTTTCAGCTGGTGTCATCTATAGCCAATCAATGTTCCAACATTACAAATAACCCTTAACATTATACAGAATACACTTAACAGAATATACTTAACAGAATACACTGATACACTGATCTGTGTCAATACATCAGCTTCACAACTTTTACATTTCACTTCTACACATCATTATCGTTATGCATAACTTCGTTATAATAATGGAATAACTATCCACGACTACTGTGTAATCTGTTTCACCATAATAAGTAAATTGGAGTAAGAGAAACACTTGGAATTTCCACATAATTTTAATTTAAAAACCAGGGTTTCGACAGGGCATCATCATCATATAATAATTAAATGAAATAAAAACCTTTTTCGGCCAAAGCCACCCATGTCATGACCTATCCGGCTGAAACAACTCACTTTGACATCTTGTGTGCTGCAGCCTGCCTTCTGTACACTCCTTTTATGAGCCTAGATTCAGTGGTGAACTTTCACCGTAAGCTCGTAATAAATTGACGCACAGTATCGGAATTTTGTTATTTTGGGAAAAATTCTTATTATTTGTTTAGAAATTTCCATTTTTTTTTAGTTGTCGATCCACAATGAGCAAACAAGGTAACCATATTTAGCAAAACTATTTGTTTTTCTACTTTGCCGGCTTCGGTGGCGGCGGGGTGACGCCCGGAAGTCCCGGGTTCGAATCCCCGGCTAGGTGGTTTTTCATTCCCCACCTAGGGCGTGGGTGGGCGTGTTTCGCCCTTGTTATGTTGCCATGTTTTATTGCGCTACCGTAATTGCCTTAGTGCTGGGTGTGTGGGCAACAGAGTAATTAAAAAAATCAAACATATTTTTAGAGGCCCATCTGCGTCTACTTCTTTCCTTCCATTTCCACATCCTTGTATACCATTCATACCGGTCGAAAGAGCCTATTAGCGCTGACCAGACTTGATAGAGCACCGTGAAATAAGTGTTAAAGAAACTAGTAGGTGAAATATATATATTTGGACCTCCCTCCTACCTTGCTTTTAGGGCATGGAAGTGTGTGTTTCGTCCTTGTTATGTCACCATGTTATATTGCACCACCGTAATTGGCTTAGTGCTCTGTGTAGGCAACTGAATGATAAAAAAATTACTCTCCGTCCTATATAGGGCCCTGTAGGTTTTTCCATGCAAGAATAATCCAAGGGATTTCATGCACTTTAATCCGCGGGAAATCCAACATGTCATATGGATCACCTTTTTATTATTTCTGATATTGTTGCACTTTTTGTGCGACCCCCTTGTTGATCACATTTAAGGCAGACTCAGCCGCGCTTAAAAACTTAAGAATATATTTTTTTATCCTTTGAAAACGATGGATGAAAAGTCCAAAACTTTGTCTATATTCATCGCAGGTTATCAATCAGATCTTGCAGCAACTCTCCAAGAAATGAATCAGCTGTACCTCTTCACACCTCCTTAGTTTACAACTCTACCATTCTCTGTTCATCCATCTCAAATAGCAGCCATGCCACATATCAGGACTTTATTTACTTTAAGATCATTTTTAATTAGGTGTTCACAAACTATCATGTCTCAATATCTACGTATAATAATACTTTCCTTCTTATTGTGAGCGTACTGCCTTGTTAAGATTCCTATTCAAGGCTCTTCGGAGTACTTATTCATTGCTCTCTCCCTATTGTCTGACAAATAAGGGAGGGACAGCCGATTGGGACGGTATTCTCAGCAGCCTCTTTTTATTGATCATTCATCCCAATTCGCGTGGATTGGGTTATCCATCGCAGCTCTGCGGGCTATCTTGTCACCTGACTTGTCATCTTCATGCTACCTTAATGGCTCCTAACTCTAAAATAAATTTTCAATAAATTATCATTTGGATCAGACCCTCATTTTCAAAAATGTTTAATACTGCTGCAAGATGAATAATTTTGTCCACTGTAAGGAAAACGTACAGCAGTATCAGTACAGAAAAAACCCTATGGAGAAAACCACTTTACACGATGGCATGTAATGCCAATGAAACGATAATGATATAGGTATCAGATTATGAAACATATTTTATGTTAATGTCGCCATCTGTGATGTTCAATGAAATTTATTCAGATGGTCCAATGGGAACATGATAGCTTTAGGTCATTTTGCAGCTTCGGTTCCTAGGGAGAAAGAATTTTATTCCTTCTCAATCATTAAGAAAGTGTCTCGTTCAGGGGAAGAAGAATCCAATTTTCAAAGAAAACTCGCTTCACGGTGGACGGAATGCGATTCTCGGGTAATGTATACTCAAGGGGAGATAATAGGTCCAATTAAAGACACAATATTCTTCTCATTCCTTAAGAACATTCTTCCAAGCTGTTCGCACTTGCCTTTGATGATGATCACTCAGGCGTTCAAGTTTCTTTAACAAAGAAATCTTCCTCCTTACCGCTCAATAAACGTGCACCACTGTCCCTCGTATTGTCTTCTTCCCCCCTGCTCTCTCTCTCTCTTCATTTCCCCCTCTTTTGTTTTCAGTCCGTCGCCCGCCCACTCTCCTCAGTCCCCCTCAAAATATTACATTTCGCTTTGTATGGGCGCATGCTGTTTTCCCTAAAAAGGAATAAGCCCCACCTTCGGGCGGGTTCAACGGTTCAACGCTTTTCCGAGGCAGAGAGGCTTATCTGGACGGAAGTTTATTTTAGGGCCTAATGAGGTACGGATGCGTTTAAGATGAGGCACAAATTGCTTGGTAGGTCTCGAAAAATAAATTCAAGAGACGCGAATTGAAGCGAGGTTAAAAGGCAGCTCCGATTATGCAAACGGCGTATATCGCGGAGACCGTTAAGGAACGTAATCACCCAGCGATAAAGGACTTGTTTTCTATCGGACTCGAGTTGCACGTGAGCATTTATAATTTCAATGAACAATTAATATGTATTGTATCGGGTAAACTTTTAAGTGATGGGTATCAATTGAATTTCGTCCTAGATTATTGATCCATAATGACATAATCTGATCAGCGCCCGTCGCTTAAACTCGCCTAAGTTATTAAAACCTCGCAAAACTTTAAAATCTAAAATTCCCATATTTCATTAAACACACATGAAAACAGAACACGACGTATATGTGTTAAATATTAATTTCTTACATCGAAATTTATACATCCAATGTTTATAGGTTTCACAGCAGTCACGCCTGCCAAATATTAAATAGAGGTCATTTTAGAAAATGGCTTTCCCATTAATTATAGTCAAAATGACGGATTATGCAAATAAAAAATGGAAAACTGTAATTAAAATTTAAGTTTAAACTTGCTTTAAAGCATTAGTCTGCTTTAACAATTCCTGGCTGTCGCCTTCTAAAAGCGAAGAAAAATATGTACTGTTCAGTATTCTACCATATTTACTAATAATACCAGTTTACACTATATCTTTGTGAACTGAAATGTCAACAATATTCAATTGACTATTTTCTGATCCTGGGAATCGTTGTTTTTTTAGCGAATTTGGAAAACATCTTTCTTGCAAAATATAACATTAAATTATGAAAACATCTAATAACAGCTTATTAAATTACAGTTGTCAAAATATCACTGCGTCATTTAGAACCAAAAAGCCAACGCATTAAATAAGCATCGAAGCAGATTCTTTTTTTAGATCACCGATTCGAATTGAGAGCATGTGACCATTTGGTGGAAACATGGAACATGAATATTAAGTCAAGTAATAAACAAAGTTAAGGATAGATCTAGTTTTACCAAGTTCAACTTTTGAATCAGATATTAAAAACTGTAAACACGGTCATTCCTGAATGAAGTGTGTTTTCTTGCGTAACTGTGGACACCAATTATATTCACAAGCGACCATAACATCTTGAAAAGACTCTCCATCTTTCGAACTTTATGATTTTTTAAATGAAGGAATTTTTATAAGTTTTTTTTATAGATATACGAAGATCTCTTAACGAAAACAAGAGTTAAATTGAAATGTTTACTCACCTCCTCCGCCGGACTGGGCATAATCCTTCATTCATATGATCCTTTCAGTATGACATTCAGGAACACTCTAACAGAGAAAGAGTTTGCAATAACAATTTCATTTTACCAATTGTCAGTGGTGTAGAATAACTCCACTTTGAAAAACTGAGGGGAAAAGTTGCATGGAGAGAGTCGAAACATCTTTTCGACCACTCAGTCAATGCCATTAAAGTCAGGATAGTTTAGAACAGAGTATAGAGAGATGAAAGATAGGGCATGATGGATGTAGACAGGTAATGATGTCAGGATAAACCTTGCCATATCACGGCCATCCACCCTCATCCATAACAAGCGCTGAAGTTTTTGTGTTTTGAAAAGAAGTTAGACTTAGGAATTGGAGAGGATATATCCGGCTTCTCACTAACCACTGCTCTTTTTCGGGAGTAATTTAGCTAATGGCTTTCGGACCTTAATTTATACCAAAACAGATGGTTAAGCATAGTTTCGCTACGGTGTTGATGTTTTTCCATCACGTGAAGTCACAAAACAGTTTCTCGTGCACGCTTTACGTACATAAGAGAGACGGGAAAGGGAGGACAGTAGTCAATGGGTTTTTTGAATTTCCCCAAACTATATACCTACTTTAATATTTGTTCTTTTTATTATATAGGGCGCCATTAAAGAGGTTATGTAATACCCTTATACCATCCTTGGTCCTCTTGAGTTTCCTTTGTCCTATTTTTTTAGCTTATGATGTTGAAGCTCAAGCTCTTTTATGCTTGAGATAAAAGTGATAAAATATTCCACAAGAAACCCCATAAATGACCAACACTGTTTCGATATATATATATATACATATATATCTATATATATATTTATATATATGAGAAATTTTACATCAAGGCACAACAATTTTTATATAGAAACATTTTACAACTAATAAGAAACATACAAATACCTAGTCCTCGTGTGTCACTCTGTGATCTTCTAGGCTCTTCGAAATTATACCAGACTCATGGGATTTTCGTCCTTGTTTAGAGTTCTTCCTATTTCGCGAATGAATACTCTACACAACCAGTTAACTAATGACTATATTCGAAACTTATCAAGTAGGATGGCTGTTAATTGGATCTGGAATCTATAAATGTAGTGGTGCTAGTGTATATTAGCATAAGGTATTGTGCCACCATTGATTTATAAATGAGGGAATGCATAAGCCTATCGTAAAACAGAAAAATGTTTCATGATCTCTTCGAGTGTCATCGTCCGGATAATGGTCAAAGTTATACTCTGTTTCATCTCCTCCTTCCTTATCTCGAATGAGACTTCTGGTTATTCCCTGGCCAAACTCCAAACATTACCGCGTAACACATCGGTTAATATATCCTTGAGGAGTCATATAAAAACTTACTTGACAAGTTAATACACGTTTAACGGTTACATATTAGCCAGAAAAAGTGTTCCGAATACATATATATATATATACATATGTACATTGGTCTCACCTCTTGGAATAAAAGTAATCAGAAAAATTTCCGAAGCGGGCACTTTTCGCATGGGTCTCGTAAAAAAAGATGAAGGCGTTCACTGGTGGGCGTACAGAGAGGCCGAGCAGGGAATGTGAGGAAAAGTCAAAGAAGGATGAGAGATGCATATCGTAAAAGCTAAAGCTCCGAGCAATTTTCTCGAAAGGAGGTGAAGAGGTAGAGACAGAGAAAGTGTGAGAGTAACAGGCAGCGCGTTTGGGTGAAGAGGGACGCCAGCGACCTTCACACGACTTGAGAAATTCTTTCACCTCGCCCAAAAATTATGGAACGGGATACTGCACTTGGCGAAAATGCAGGATTCATCGCCAAATCTAATGCATGCAGACGTCCAGCTAAGATTTACACGCAAAGGGCTCTCTCTCTCTCTATAGGAAGTCTTTTTTGTCGCTCGCAGTAGCCTAGAAATATTTCGTTTAACGACGTCTTACTCGAGAAAAGAAAAAGCAAACCACTTTGAAAAAAAAACAGGTCGAAAAATTTGAGAGATTCCTCCGACTTTCTTCTTCCAGGATTCCATTTCCATTCCTACATTTCCTTTCCTCCCGATCAGTAGATCCCGAAGCCATTGCTCGAAATGACACCACGAATACGGGGAAGCAGCCCGCCACCAAAGCACCGAAAAAAAATGTCGAAAATATATGTGATATCCAGCATAATAGAATAGAATAAATTTAGTATGTTCTGTGGAAACTGGGACCACTTGAGAACAAAAACAGTTTTACATTAAAAAACAGAAAAAATGGCCAAAGGAAAATAGTGAAATAATTTGAATTACACACACATATATATATACAAAACCGGTCGAGGTAGCCCAGTGGGTAGAGTGCTTGGCTACTGAACGGGGGACCCGGGTAGTTCGAAACCGGGTGACGACCCTCCGGACACCTCCAGCTAAACCCAAGCTGAGGGATTTTTCGAGTGCCACATCTTCGTGGGAAACCACAGGCGGCACAGGGAAATGAACTGGCCCCTCTACCCTGATGTGTAAATTTTTCCACACGCCGTGGGCTTAGTACTAGGTGAGCTCTTACCTAGTACTAGGTGAGCTCTTAACATGCCAACCTTCGGGCTGATCACTGTGGATGGATACATATATATATATATGTACTCTTGCATACATATCCAGTTACATAAAGTACATCGTGGTATATACAATAGATTTCAGCAGGTGAGCTAGATAGAGGAATTTATAATTAAGTTTTATAAAAATAAGTAGCACTGAGTCACATTTACGTGTCTATGCGATACTTGTAATATTGTAATTTAAAACTTCTAATATTTCTTACATTTTTCAATGACACAGGTAATGAGTTGCATAGTTTCACTGACGAAATCAGGAATGACATTTGATAAGGCGTTGTCCGATGAAGAGGGAGGTAAAGCGTTGAAGGACTTAATGGACCGAGCTTGATCGTGGGAAGGGGGAGGATATCTAGAGAGGGAGGTTTGATTTTGTTCACGTTTGTATCTGACGTCGGGATTCGGTGTTTTCTCGTCGTGCTATGCGAAAGAATTCTTCTCGGGCTTCCGGCCACTTTTGAAGATTTGCAGCCGACGACTTTTAAATGGCTAACTCTCTGACGTCCTCATCGTCCTGAAAGTCCGAGGAATAATTCTTCCGTCTATACTCCACTAACGTGGAAGTTTTGAGCCGAGATTGATTTTATTTTTTTCATGATGTGCCTATATATTGATGAGACATTATGTATTGAAACCATCACAATGCCGTGTATTGTGGTACACGAAATAGTAGCCGGCCGAGTTAGCCTGGTGGGTAGCGTGCTCGATGGTTAATCCAAAGGTCGCGGGTTTAAATTCCGCCCAATGCATGGGTCTTGTTTTTGTCCAAATGGATTTTTCTATGTTATGAAGATTTTATGATAAGAAGAAGTTATGCGAAATGACCATAGCCGTCGAAGCACCCTACGAGGTGCAGGTTATAAGGCCTCCGATTTTTTTTCTAACTAATTAGAAAAAATTAATTATTTAACTAATTAAATAATTAATTAATTAACTAATTAAAAACAGTGAAACTTGTGTTACTTCTCGACGTAATCTCCCTGCTAACTTACACATTTTTAGCAACGTCGACGCCATGATTCTATGGTCGTGGTGAAGGCTTCTTTAGGAGTCTTTTTTGACCACTATAAAACAGCTGTGACGCTCTTGGTGGGCGAGGCCGAGATTGTTTTGGTTTGTTGTCACAAGATGTCCATCCTTCTTCAAACTGTCTCAGCCATGAACGCCCTTTCGACACATCCATGACTCCATCACCACATGCCTCATTCAGCTGGCGATGAAATTCAATCGGTGTCACACCACGAATGATTACATACTGGTCATGATGTAACGAAAACGTCGCCGTTTTAAGTATGGAAAGCAGTTCTCAGTCTCGCGGCTGCCGCTAGAGGTTCAGTCTGTCGTACAGTGCTGCCATCTCTGTCACGCATTGACAAAGAGTGCCCGCTCATGCTAAAACGAACCGCATGTTTCTATCTGTTTCCAGTCCGGAGAAAAAAATTGGAGGCATTGTTGGGATTGCCTCTTCATCGACGCCGGCCGAGGGCACTGGCGCCTTGTGGCGACATACATTGTCCTCTGGCGGCTCCCCTTTCCGCGGGCCTTAAGCGCAAACAAAGACCAGTGGCCTAGGCGTCTCTGCATTGGCGCCGGGTGCTCGATTGAAACTGCACCCTTGCACTCCGCGAGGGTATTCCCCCTCATTATCTGCCCCACCCCCCTCTCTCTCCACAGCCAAGAGGGCTCCGCGACCGGCTTTAGAAGCGGATGCGGGGACTCGAGTCAGTCGTCTCCCGGAGCCTTACCTACACTGG
Source organism: Rhinocypha anisoptera (assembly GCA_011762765.2). Taxonomy (NCBI): domain Eukaryota; kingdom Metazoa; phylum Arthropoda; class Insecta; order Odonata; family Chlorocyphidae; genus Rhinocypha; species Rhinocypha anisoptera. Next base: position 1,160 of record WURS02467918.1, on the reverse strand, counting down.
CTCCGCGTTCCTCACCAGCTCTCTGCTGGGGCGACCAGTGTTCCGGACGCCCGCGTGCCTCTTCCAGCTCCCTCCTCGGGTGACCACAGTGTCAAGGACGCCAGGTTTCCTCCCTCATTGGGTGACCACATTGTCACGGACACTCAGACGCCTGATACGGTCTTATCCACCGCCTCTGTGAGTTCCCCCTCTACCTCCCTCCTCACTGCTTGACCTCATATGGGAGACGGGCTCAATATATTACCAATAAACTGTAGACTGCGTGTAGATCGGTTCCTTGTATTTTCATCCTCGACGACGACGCTCCCCTTCTATACTACAATCATACCTAAAATGAAAGGGTTACCAGAGTTGGAGAAAAACTGGAGCAAGTTTCATCCTTCAAGTATCTTGGAAGTCTGATCATATGGAATGGAATCTGCACCCAGAGGAAATAAAAAGTAGACTCTCTCAGGGAAAAATAGAATTCAATAAAGAAGCATAAATAACAGTCGGGGAAATAGTACATCATTAAGGAATAAATTTGCGAAATGCTTCATTTGGAGTGTATGGATTTGAAACCTGGACGATCAGGAGAAGAGAAGAGAAATGCTTTTGGAAGGATTTTAAATTTGGCTATGGTGAAGAATGGAAAGGATCCCGTAGACTGAAAAGGTGAAAAAAGAAGAAGAGTTTCTGAGAATAAATTAAGGAAGAAGCATTATGAGGGTTATAAGATCGAAGGAAGGTAGCTGGATGGGGAATATTTTAAGAAATGTCTCCCTGATGAAAAGAATAATGGAGAGAAAGAGAGAGGTAGAGGAAGAAGGAGACACAAACATTAAGATTAGAAGAACATACGAACAACTGAGGGGGAGGCAGCACAGGACGGACAACTTGGAGGGAGCAGTGTGCAATTGAAACCTGTCCGAGGACAGATTCACTAAAGGAGAAGAAAATGAGCTGCAAGTTACACAAAGTAACACTTGTTAATAAAAGCGCTTTCGTTTTCATAGTAAACATCATCAGGTGAAAAATTTACAGAGTTGGCAGGATATAGGTACATTCACCCATTCAGGGAGGCTGTGGCTAAGAGGGAGGGGGGGGGGGGGGGGAGAGGCCCACAAACCCCGTTCCCCCCCCCCTTCCCTCCGCCCCACCCTCAGATCGGAAGGGCGCCG
>WURS02467907.1:0-13200 GCA_011762765.2 Rhinocypha anisoptera | reverse complement strand
TTGACACCACACTCCACATCCCTAAAACATTCCTTCTCTCCAAACACCCCTTGCAAGCCAGGACAGGACACCCAAATGTGAGACATCCCCCCTCCCCCACTCCAACCACCAAAAGCAACAGGAGCGTCAACTAAAAAAATCTTCCATTCCCACATAGAGATGACTTTTTACATAGAAATCAGGATAGTAAACTAAAAATTTATGAGTTACATCCTTAGTGGTCTTCTCCAGGATGGAGTGTCCACAAAATGTCTCAACACCATGATAAAACATCGAGAAGGATAACAAGATGATAACATTACAAACTATGTTGTAAACATTAACCTTCTGAGGTCTCACTTTGTGGAGTTCTAATTATGTATGTATGAAAGAAAACACTGCAATGTCACAAAAGGACAATTTATTGTAACATTACCATGGCTTTAACTGAAAACCACAAATAGAAAAATTAAGGTGACATTTAAGGCCATGACAATAGTCCAATTAATTAACAGTTATTTCCAAGGTTTTTTTCTGACTATTCCATCAAATGCATTGTCAACATCACCTTGGAATGAACTAATTTCTTAAATTCTCAGCCAAATGATATTGTACGTGATTTTTGTTCTGAAAATTCTTCCAGAAATGAAATGGTGTACAACTGGAATCCTGGGTTCCAATGATTAGGAACTCAACCAATATTTTGAAGTTAAGCATTACTTATTACAAGATTAGAACTTAGCAAAAAAGACTACTTTGACAAAATAGTAAATTATTTCAGCAGGAGCAGATAGCTATTCTTAGCATTCTTTATCATATGATCACTACTGGTAACCTAATGTAGCCTGACGAAGATGAAAACACTTGGTTTTTCCACATGAAAATTTGATTATATATGACCTAGGTTTCAACTTTGCAAGTCGAAACCATATAATAAAATTTTCATATGGAAAAACCAAGTGTTTTCATCTTCATTATGAATCGCGTTCACAAAATAACGCCTGAAAATACCCAATTTAATGTAGCCTGCTTCAGTGTTGAAGTTGTTCACCTTTATGCTCTCTTTACTTACTATTCACCCCGAGTAATTTTGCAGTATTCCTCAATAAAGGACGAGTGAAACACTGCAATTCAACATATCATTTTATTCACATGACCATGGTTTCACTGCTTTGCTGCATCATCATGGCCATGTGAATAAAATTACTAAGTGTTTTATTCTCTCAAACTTCATCATGGAGAAAAATCCCAAAGTAGCGTCTCAGACTGTTTGGTCCTTGATAAATTTTTAAAATTGTTGTAAATATTCCATGATTTTGTCCAAAATACACATCTAATCATAACACACAAGTAATATATGTATATAGTGACTGTTAGCCTATATTGTCGACTGTCTTTTGACAGTGGTGCAACTAACAGTGAAACAACCTGAGTGAGTGGTACCTAATTCCCTAAACGTTATACACAACATTCTGACAAATATTGACCTGTCCTATGTTAAAATGACTCATTAATTGCCATACATCAGATGAAAGCCTATTCTCTCTACAATTGCAGTCTCCCGGATCCATTTTATAAGATATTTTACTAATCAAAACATTTTTGCCTTTTGCAACATGCTGGTCTAATTATTTAATTTGGCAATCTTTTGTATGAGATTCAATTACTTCTATTCCAATTACCTATACTATTTCTAGACGTTCCCTCTATTTCCAAAAAAGATGAGAAACATCTTTCTCCATTAAAAACAGTGGGTTACCAAAGAAATAGTTTTGCTTTCAAGTAATATGAAAAGCATAGCTGCATCCAGCTGACCAAATGCAATACTCAGCAGAAAAAAGAAACATTACTGATGTCTATAATTTGCAAAAAGATCTTAAGTAATATTAGATTTAAAAATACTGACAATATCTCTATAGAAATGCGGAAAATTATCAATGAATACAAACACAGTAATACACAACAAGAACTTCAATTAAAGGACTCGGGTGGCACTATGGCATTCATTATTCACAAATGTCATCCAAATTAAATGATTTTGACCTGTCCCATCAATCATCTATATGTGAAGTTGATTTGAATAACCAATCTTGAATCTTCCCACCACACTGTCATTCAATGTATCTGTTACCTTGTTCTGAATCAGAGTTGACAAACATAATAAACTGCCCAACAAAAACGGACAGCTTTAGAAGGGATCCCTATCAGTGTTACAAAAAAATCTTTCCATGTAATAATAATGAACACCATCTATATCTAATTAATGAATCCTTGAGACATGGAGTTTTCCCTGGGTAACCAAAACAATACTCCTCTACAAAGGCAAAAGATATGATACAAATTTCTAATGACCAATTTCTCTGTCAAATCACTTTTGAAATATTTGAAATTTTCTACAAATGATTAAACACTTACATGGAATCATATAATTTGCAACCCACCTTTTAATGTGGGTTCAGGATATCCCTACCACTACAACTACCCATAATGTGGTCAACAAGGTATAATCAGATTTGGCCAAAAGAAAAACGGTGGACTCATATTTCGATTATCGAAAGCATTTGACCATGTGAATCAGCAACTTCTACTATTTGAACTGGAATACTGCAGTATGAGAGGAATTATTGATGAGTGGGTCAAATTTTACCAGAGTTTATGGCACCAGTAAGTCTAAAACTCTATAAAAAAGGACCAACATTTCTCTCCCCTAGATAAGTAGTTGCACCAGGTTTAATTCAAGGTTCTGACTTGGACCCCATTTTGTTTTTTAATCTATCTAAATGACCTACCTAGCATATTAGATTGGAGTACTCTCAATTCCATGAAGCCGAGCCTTGTTAAGTCCAGCTCATTTATCTCTCCAACAAAAAGATCTTGCTACAATCCCAGTAGCCCCAAAGGGACATTTATCCCTCTGAACACCAGTACTCAGTAGTTTTTAGGGGCAATTTTGAATACTACTGTGTCATGGGACGACCAGAGCTACAGAATAAGGCTGTAAATGTTGACTTACTGTCATTTATCTACTACAGTGAATTTCATACTCTTGTTACATTTAGGCCCGGTTTCACCAACCTCATGTTGATCGACAATCACTTGATCGCCATCAAATTCTTGATCGATGATCATAACCATCATGTATTTCACTAACAAATGATCTTAGTTTAAGAATGCAGATCTGATCATTAATTGTGGAATGTAAATGTTTTCATAAGTTGAAAATTCGATTACAGACTGTTGATTTCTATTATGTGGCCATAGCAACAAGTAAGCAATTTGTTACTTACGTTTACTTAATTTTGGTAATGTAAACAATTATGCAGCTATCATATTTGGAAATCATACCACGGAACGTATTAAGGTTACTTGATCATACTACATATGTACTATCCACAAACACAATGTTTACTAACAAAATTTAAACCTGATTTGCCCTAATCATAGAAATTATTGATATATTTTAGCTTATTTGTTACGTATATACCAATTTTTGTGATACGGAAATTCAAGATAGTGGAGCTTACAGACATAACGGTAGTTTGTCAATACATAGTACATGCTTTCATGCCCTAAAAGCCAATTGCAGCGGCTTTCAATGAATTTTGAATGTACGTAGTTGTTTGTATTTAATGAAAAATAGCATTAGCTAAGTACATTTCAAATGACAAGGAGTGACTTCAGAGTGCAAATAAAACAATTTAAAACTGCCAGGTCACTACCGCATCGTATGTAATATTTCGCCAACGTGATTTGTCAAATTTAATGCTCTACAACTCTTCACACATTTACAATTGGCATTCACCATCATATAAAAAGATATGATGAAATTTACAATTTGTTATACTGGCAATAGAATTTCCAAAAGAGAGAGACAAGCTAATATGTTTCGAAATGTGTTACTCATTCATCACTTGAGACCCCGCTAAATTTAAACAAATCGGGGGTGAACTTGAAGTACTATACCTGAAAGCGTGTATTTACTAAATACCATACGGTTATTAGCATTTGATTTATAGGGGACATTGGATTATTTCTGTTGCCTTGTTTTTCTAGTTCATTTTGAGTGCTTACCGTTAATTAAACTACGACATTCTTCATCAACTAGAAGCGTATTTTAAAATCTTTGCAGCCATATGCGTCACACATTCCTATTCTAATGGCTGTGTGGTGGGTTCTCACATTAAAATAATCTAGAATAACTTCTACTTCATCGTCAGAAAATACAACTAAGTCCGCCATATTAGTTGATTCTTTATTTGATTGCCCGAAAACAATAATCAACTTGATCGGCGATTTGATCCCCGATTATTGCTGATTGTTGTTGGTGAAACAGGGCCTTTAAGTGTTACATTAAAAAAAAAGAGAAATCAAAATTATTCTAATTCTTTCGCCAATCCTGCAGAGGCCATTTTCAGTATATCAGAATCTAACTAGCCTAGTATATTTATGAGTTAATTTCACAAGTGAAAAGGAATATTGGTTTATTCAAACCAAATTCAAGTTCATCACCATAACATTAGGTCAAAGGGAAATATTTATGTTGTACATAGACTCACAGTGCTTTTTAGCAATGGCCCTCACGATCAAGAGGTAAAATTTTATAATTTTCTAACCCTGTTCTTAGAATACTGAAAGTTTCCAAACTTTTAAAATTAAGCTTAAGAATGTCTTATCACGGAAGGTTATTTACAATGTAGATTTCCCCTACTATGTAAAAACGTCATGTAAATCTTGTATTATTACATTAATTCTTTCCCTGCATTTATGAAATGTTCTTTAATATATGTGATACTATGTCACCGACAATACATAGACTGCCTGCCAACCAACTGGATCAATAAATAAAGTGTTCTGTTTTGGGGTGACTCTCCCCATAGTGATACATATTATCTTAGAGATGCAAGAGACACCAGCAACATTCCATGATTCACCACTTGGAAATTGGATATACTGCCTACTCCATGTATATATATATATATTTACATTTCAATCAATGAATGACAACCACCACAGACACCACACAAAGACCCACATCAACCTTCTCCAAGCACTCGTGGCACTGCTCATGGACCTAAATATATTTAGGGTTTAGTGCTTCATGTCAGACTGCCTCCCAACTTAAAATATAAAATAATGATGATGAAAATACCTAATTTTAAAATATAATGATACAAGTTTTCAAAATGTTATTAAAGTTCCTACATAATCTTTTTTAACTGAAGTTTTTCAAAACGCTTAACTTGTAACCCCATTTTTACATTATGTACCTGTATTTACGTCCTTTAATGTCACTTGTATTGTACCTTTATCTTAATTTGACATGTCCTATAACAGTAAGTACACAACAAATCTCTATATAATTAAATGTATTCTATTCCCACTGCATATGGCCAACAATTTTGTAATAGGTAAGAGCAAAGTTTCATGCAATATACTAGAATACAATATCCAATGCTAATGTTGGAATTTATTGTTATACTAGCTTTAGAAAATTCTCACAACAATCGCCATAGATACAAATTCCATACTTTGGGGGAAAATGAGAATCAGGTGATCGATAGAAAGTGTAAATAAATCAGAAAAACTAGACAAACAGGTATTCCCCTTTTAAAAAGATTATATAATATATCTATATTAATAACAATTGAATGACAATCTTAAGAGGTCACGTTCCTGCATTAGTGTTTTAAATATCAATCGTTTAGTATAGTTGAATAAGTATAGATTAAAGATTATTAAATGATAGTGAACACTTACACAGCAATAACTTCATATGCTGGATACTGATATTGTTTTACAAATTAATTTCTTACTAACGGCAACTCAGCAACACCCATATATTAGCCAGTTGAGGAGATACTTTGTCCGCTTTTTCTGAAGTGACTATAAACTAACTTCATATCTACCTTATTTATTCCAGAAAAGAACTGCATTCGACATACATATTTTGTAGTGTCGAGCATCAACAATGAAATGTTTTTCCGGTAGGAGTACGGGTCTAAGTAATTTAACTTTAACAATGAAATGGTTTCCAAACATATGTTATGCAATGTCTCTCAAATGCTTGAATATTAATTTAACCTAAGATATTATGCATGTCCCACAGAATACTTACCCAAATTGTCTCGATGGAAGAAGGTCATTTGTCCACTTTTCGATTGATGAAATTGGAACATCAAAACGTGGTGATATAACGCCACACTTATTAAGTCTACCAGTAAGATTTACTACAATCTTTCCTGCTCTGTGATCATCAACCATTTCAAACTCTCCGATGTAACCTGAAAACCATAGAAGTTAAGGTACAGAAGGCAGAGGAAAACGAAGTATTTACATACAGTATATATAAATGTATTGAGATAATGACTACCAGCTAAAACTTACCATGCTTCATCATTACTGAAAGGAATTTAACAATGACTTTAGAACAGGGTCTGAGTAGTACCTGCCTCTTCCCCCTCTTCTCTGCATTATTTATTGATTTTAGGGCGTCACTTAGCACGTTCATTCGCACCATGCTGAAAGAATTAACAAAACAATGGATTGAAGACAGATTTGCGGTGAAAATCTTAAGGAAACGAAAAAGAAATTAAACGAAAAATCGAAAACTCCGACAGCATTAGTATTAATAGATTATATAAACGTAAATATCTAATAGAACACCTGAATAAATAGCTATTAGCAATGTTACATACACAGCATGCTTAAGACACAGATGAATTGAATGCCACGAAGGCAAAACTTGACATTACATGAACTAAGTGAAATAAATAAATCCTAGATAAATTAACTGGCATCTGGTATACTTTTCATTCACCCACAAATGTTCATACTAACATAATTAGTACATAAAATGCTAATAACAATTAAATGAACCTACACGCCTACCGCACGTTGGCCCAAGAAATTCTTAAAATTTTACTCAAACATATACTAACTAAAAACTTATGTAAAGTATCTTGGATCAGTAAAAACAATAACTATAAACAAAAGTGAAAAATTAAAGGCGATTACCTGCGATTTTATTGCACCTTCTACACGCAAAAGACGGTGCCAGCCAACACGCGACTTAAAAGAAACCAATAGGGAGCCATCTGGTGTGTTTTGAGTAGACTTTTTGAAATACTTCAGAAACAAAACAAAAACGATATGAAAGGGAGTGCCCGGAGTATGTTTAAACGGGTGGTCACCACATACGGATTAGATGTGAGGGAAGGGAAGATTGTACGAAATAATAATAAAATGCCTTGATTGGGGTGAGATGAAAGATAGGGGGAGGGACCAAATCATAAGGGGGGCAGAGGGTGAATGCAACGTAATTTCGATGGAAGTTATCTACATCAGACAAGAGGAGACTATGGAATGATTGCAGTCCTCTCCACAATATCTCGGGGAAGGAGGGAGGTGAGAAAAGAGGAAGGTAGCAGGGAGAATGCTGGGGTGAGAAGGTGGGTTGAATCAATTAGGGTAGTTATAAGAGACAATGGAGTCCTGGGGGTTTGAATTTTTGATGCGATTTGCGATGTAAATACATTCCAATCGATGGTCAGGGAAACTTTTTGAGATTGAATTCTTTGCGACATATGCACTTTTTGGTTTTTATCAGATGTTTGGCGACGTTGAATTATTCTGGTCTAATGTGTTTAAAGTGCTCTAAAGGTTCTTTCAATCTGGTGAGTATTTTGCGTTTTCATTATCCGGTATGTTTCATTGAAAGGTGTGGGGCATCGAATTTGGCATGCACCAGATTTATGGAGGGTATGGGGTACTATCTTTGACACAGGAAAGTTGCTTTTTTAGTTTGACCTTGTTTAGGAAAGAAACATATATTTTATTGCAAAATGCATTTCACACTCACAGAGAGGTGTCAGGTACAGTGCTGTACAGAATATTGCTATAGTCTTAGTATATGCCTAAAAGAATGCATTGTCAGACTAGTTTTAAGGAGGGGGAATGTGTGGTGGAAATTTCAGAGAGTGAGGATAGATCTGATGCTGTGTGTGAAGGATGGAAAGTTGTTCAGGAACCAGAGAAGGCTTATTGAATACCACATCTCTTCCTAGAAACAGTTGATCCAAAACACGTGCCACTATCAGGCTCTCCACCTCTAGCTTATTTTTCCATTTTTCACTGAATCCCTTTTGGCTCAGTTTGTAACTGAAACAAATCATTATGCCCAGCATCAACTATAAATGAAAGGTGTAGGACTGCCACTGTATTTACAGAAAAGGAAAAATGTTACATATGTTATAGCTGAAGTGAATTAAGATTCTTGAGGTGTGTTCTAAGTATAGAATTAAAGAAAAAACCTTTAATATCATCGTATTGGTATACTGAATGGTCTCAGTCAACTCCTTGGTTTTACAAAACGTTTCTTAGGCATCAGTTTACATTGATTTTTCGATTTTTTTCATTTGGTAGACAATGAGAAATGTCCAGTCCATTCAGAAATGTGGAAGCTGTGAAAAATCATCCCAAAAAGGGTTAGTTCCCATTATTTCAAGTAAAGCAGATGCATTAAAAAAGGAAATGAAGTCAACTATAAATGGGAAAGAGAAAACTAAACTAAAACAGGAAATTATTTGTAATTATAATAAATTTATGGGGGGGAAGACATTTCCAACATGATGCTGTACACCTATATGGATGAAAGAAAGTGTGAATTATTGGAAAAAAGTTGTATTTAGCATAATTTCAAGAATGGTATTGAATATCTAGGTTTTATATAGAGAAAATTTCAAAGGACCAGGAATATTACAATTAAGACAAAAATATATGATAAATATAATTGAACATTTAGCTGCTGAGCAGATTTCAATAAGATAAATTTCAAGAAAGATAAAATTGTTGTTACCAAAATTAATGGAAAAATGATACTAATTATTGTTTGGAGTACTAAACAATAGAAAAAAATAATTACATGGGGAGTGTTTAGCTGAGTATAAGTGAAACACAATGAAATGTGCATTTTCACATTGAGCTTTATAAGTCATGAACTCATGTATAAAAGACTAAATTATTTATATTTTTTCATTATATATATATGCAAAATAATGGTAACTGTAGAGATTGTGAAGTTATATAACTGTGAAAATTATTTTTTGTTCTGGAAAAAATTTTTGTTCAACCATTTTCTATGAAAAAGTAAATATTAATTTTTTACAATTAAATTTTTTTGTTGAAACAGCAATTTGTTTCGAATATATTGTCAGCATTTCAGTACCGTATGGCAAGAGGTACACTCACAACACATAAAAAAATCCTGAAATCTTAAAAAATCAGGCGTGAAATTTATGCGAGTGAAAACTGAAATTGCTGTTGAGTGTTGAATTTAAAAATACACTGCAATTTCACAAATTTTATTCTTAAACTCATGACCTGGGTTTCACCACAGTGTGGAATCATCAGGTGAAAGGGTTAAAGGTCCTCAGTCATCCACAATTCTACTGCAATAATTCATAGCATTTCTTTTGCTTGCATTGGTATATCCTTCTGATTTCTGTTACCATCATGCCTCACTGTCAAATTGCATTTTGTACCCCCCTTCTTACCCTTCCCCAACCCCAGTCCCACCTCTGGTAATTTTCCCTTATTCAACATCAGCAATGAGCAGTGTATGCAGACAAACATGACTTCTGGCCTCCCTCCCACATTAACTGTTAACTTGCAGGTTTTCACATATTTCACCCTCCTTCCTTAACCCCTCCAAAATCAGCTATTTTCCCACTAAGCAAGGTCAGCAGTGGAGTATGTACTGTTGCATGAGGAGAATGACAACGTCAGTGGCCAATGGGGGATATCGTTGGAAAATCACGTGGGGAGGTGCTGCTGGTATACACTCAAGAGAGAGGATTCAACAGCTGTATTGTGTGATTGAAAATAAAGAGCTCTTCATGTGAAAGCCTGGCCTATTTTCTCTCTTCCCTGGTCTCCGTCTCACAAATTCCCAGAATCGAGATCGAGTTTCACTCAACAAGTAAAATATCCAGTTCCACTCCAATGTCGAGTCTGACTTGAGACATTTTTTTTCATGTCTTTTTTAGCTTCTATTTCTCATCTAGCTCAACAGATGGCCCCCTCCTGAACAATGGTGTCACCTACCACATTGTTGATGTACTCTTTGGACGAAATACTTCATTTCAGGTCAATTTGCATACATTCGTTACATCTTTTTTGTGACAGTTTCTCTTTTTGCAAATCTCTTAAATGGAGTTGTGGAGGCCTGGCCATCATTCATTGAAGGGGTGCAAAGGGTTAAGGTTCCTCATTAGTCAGTCTGTCTACCCATTTAATTTTTAACATTCCTCTCTAGCACCACATTTTCATTTCTTATAACCTTCTCTTCCAATGGATGATATTGTCCCATATCTCATTTTCATATAAAAGTATGTTCCTTATGTATGTCCTAATGAACCCATTCAGTATTTCCAGGCTAATATTACTTGCAGTAAGTAATTGTGTCTTCTGAAGTAATGCCCTCTGTACCTGGACCATTCTGCTTAATTTATATGAGATATCAGGGATAAAAAAAGGTGTGCAGGTCGTTTGGGGAGTGAGCAAGGAACACATCAAAGGGGATGGATAGAGGGGAGTGGTGTGTGGGGGATACAAGATGTGTTGTTGGGTCTCATATTGAATATGCTGTATGAGACTCTCACACAAGTTTTGGAAGTATATCGAGTGCAATGCTGAACATTTAGGTAAGTGAAAAGTTATGATCAACATAAAAGTGATGTGATGTTATTGGAAGAATTAGGTAGGGAGCCTCTAGTTGATCACAAATTGAAGTTCAGTATAATCTTGCTGTGTATTTTTGATGCAGATGTTGAAGGTGTCCTTTGCAAAGATTGCTGCAGAGTTAAATATAGTAAATCCTTTTTCAGAAATAACATTGGCAATCTTTGGTGATCCAGTTGGTCGATCCCTTGGATTATAAATTAAAGGTGATTGAATCCTAAGCCCACTTTCACATTTGGATTCTGGAATGTAGCACCACCTCAGAAGACCTCAAGGAGCACCTGGCCAACAACAGAATACAATTGCCAACTGGTTAAGCTGGTGGGTAGCATGATTACTGGCCAACCTAAAGGTCACAGATTTTGATGTCACAGATGTTTCGGGGGGTCGGCCGGGCTTCGACCGCTGTACATGCTAGATTCAAGCCAGAAATCCCTCATTCTGAGTTACACCCTGCGTAGTCGAAAGGATGCCCAGGCATCTTGTGCGGGGCGGGACTATCCTGGCTCTCTGATGTAGACCGCTGGGCGGAAGATATTCCTCTCTGAATTGTCACTGAGCCCCCAGTGAGCACGAACCGTGGCTGGGTGGTGCCTACGGGCACTGGACCCCAAACCACGGCGGGGATAGGAGGAAGCCCCTTCCCCCCTTCTCAAACCCCTGGCACTCACACGAAAGGACCAGCGGGCCCTACTGAACCTACCAAGGAAGCGACACAGCCCCAAAGAAGCCGACCCGCCGGAGGGGACCCGATAGCCTGGCTCGGGTGGCTCCCCCTCCCCCCTTGAGCCCGTGTTTGCTCGGTTCCCCAAGTACCGTTTAACGGGTCGCCGACGGGTTCGCTCTCGCGAAACCCTCCCATGCGTCTTCTGACACCCACCTACGCCCGTTACTCGGGGTTTCGGGGTTGGATTGGTTGGGGGGTGTCTCTTCGGGTGGTTGGCGCGTGGTCTGCAATGGCTTAGGCAACCGGATCCTACGATTCGTGTTAACCGCGACACCTAAGCCTAGTCATCCTTCCACCCGGATTGATAAGGGAGCTTTCACTCCCACCCCTTTGGCCGACTTTTATCACTGGCGAGGGCCACCCCGGCGCTATTATCTCCCCGGCACCCGGACAGGCAAACCCAAAGGTCGCGGGTTCGAATCCGGCCCAGGGCATGGATGTTGTGTTTGTGCGGAAGGGGTTTTTTCAATGATTTGAAGAGGTGCGACATGACCATAGCCGTCGAAGCACCCTATAAACAAAAATACTATTACTACTTTACTTATCTCTCCAGTTATATATAGGTTTATTCATTTTATGTGGTCACTTATGAATTTCGCATTAAATATCATATATAGGTCACAAAATATCTCATCACACATTTAAATGTTAATTTGAAATGAAAAACATGTCCCGCCAGATTTTCCGAGGTTTATTACACCCGTCTTCTTTCGTTACCTTTCCTGCAATTTTTTTTGCATTTTTTCTAGGGGAAAATTTTTCTATCTTACATATGAATTTTAGTAACTACTTTTTTAGTTATTTGAGCACTGGCACTTGCATGCTAAAATACTTTGAATCAACTTTTTATTTATTTTTTACGATCATATAGTTTTTGACATGGTGACATGCGGAAGAGAAAGGACTGCTTTGATTTCAGTGTCATTAAAGACCGTTTGAATACATCTTTATTATTATTTTTCGTTCCATTACTATTTCCATCTTACCGTTGTTGGAAACAAGGATTGTTCGAAGCCCGAAATCCATCGCAATATATGTATATCATTTTAAAAGTCAATTACGCTTCCACATTTGGTGCCAATCTAAATTAAGCTTTCGTTTTCAAAGCGAATTCAAGGCGTGTGTTTCAATCGCCTTGTCTGAAACAGGAATTGGAATTATAGTCACGTGATCAACCGAAGGGAACGTGAATAGGTCACACGTTCGCCAGGGATGGAAATGCATTCTTCCGCGTCACTCGAGAGAGAGAGAGACGTGTGTCTGATTCCTCGAAGGAGGCACGTGATGCAAGATGACGCATTGACGGCGGAATTTCTTCCACTCTGCGAGCGATGGGAAACGAGTGAGCATCACGACTCGCGCACGCGTATGTGCGTATCCCTCTCGTCCAATGTGCGTGACGTCATCGTAATCCACGGAAGATGTGAGAGGGCAACTTCAGACTGACCTTCGCTAGGGCAGTTCACACAACCCGGGAAGGGGGAGAACACACAGACACACGTGATCTGGAATTTATTTCGGCAAGCGAGGGATGGGATGATTACTCCGTTGAATGGAGACGCGACGAGAAGATTCGCCGTGGATGGGGGGGGGAGTGGCCTCGCGAGAAGGGCGAGAGACTTTTCTCGTTCGATCGAAAGGGAGAGTGGACGCGTCTCGGTCGGATGAGACGAGCGAAGGTGAGAGAAGAATTAAGACTGAATGGGGGGGGGGGGGGGAGGGAGGGGGGGGGGGGGGGGGGAAATGAAGGAGAGAGA
>WURS02467896.1:0-13200 GCA_011762765.2 Rhinocypha anisoptera | reverse complement strand
GAGGAGGAGGGGTGAGGACAAGACGGAAGGACATCACAAACAATGTACAAAGTATCCTGTATTGCTTGGTTACAAATTAACCATTGTCGGGTAGTTTGTCTTTTATTAACGGGGCGCAATTGAGAAAGGTGCATAATCAGCATTCATCATCAAAATTCTAAAATATAAACATGCATTTGCTATCCACAGGAGGCCCACACACGTGAACGCATTGATTCCCGCTGACTCATGTCATCCGATATCACATAAAGTGGCCAGTTTCCATTCCATATTAAGCAGATTAATTAATATCCCAGTGGCTAAAACTAATTGTGAAATTGAACTTCAAACATTCAAAATCATTGCAGTCAACAAATGTGACAGTGAGGCATTGATTAACTCTCTGTCTCCTCCGATAAAAGGCTCGTAAGCAACTTGTGTACTCCCCTTACCCTAGATTCCAACACAGACACAGTGCAAAATCCCTTTCATCAGCAACTTATCTTACAAGGTAGCCAATCTATTTCTCCAAGGATAATCTCCAAAAATAAAACTCTTTATTATTGTTAACATAGTTGGCCATTGGAGTCTGTCTTAGAGTCGGTTCTGAGGTTTCAGTTACTTACGTGGGTCAGAAGGGCATGGGCGCGGTGACCAAGGTAGAGGCAGCGGTGACCCAAGCGAGCAGGTGCGACCTGAGGGAGGGAGCGTGGTGATCCGAGCTACACAGGTCGACCCAGAGAGGGAAATGGGTTCCATTTTGCTTTTGTGGCCCACCTATATCAGAGGAAGTAATTAGATAATTACCTGCCATTCCCGCAAAATTACAAGGTATCTCTGTTATTTAAAAATGAAGCAGTTCCACAAAGTTTGTGTCTGTTGTATATGTTACATTGAAACAGTTATACAAATTAAGTAACTTTGTTTCTATATTGTTACTATTAAGTAGGTGCAGAGTGTGTCTATGACATTACCAAATCAAGACAAACAATGTTCTATTTATTTTTTGCTGAGAAAGTCAATATGTCAGCTCCATTTTGAGTTTGTAGTCAATGGTTAGACCTAAAACTTTATGATCTCTGTAAAGTCATCTGTCAAATATTTTTTTTTTATTGTTAGTATGATATTTCTCTGAATTATGAACATGAAGGGGTAATCTACAGGTTATGGTAGGTTTTTGATGAGCCTTTTAGTATTTACATTTACATTCCACGTCCCTACTGAAATCATTCATACCTTCCTTGTTGTCTTCTCTGGAGTAGTGTTATCACAAGGTTTCGTGATAGGAAGCCCTTGGAAGCATTGTCTCCTCTGCTGCCAGGCACGACACCTGCTCCAGTGGGCTGAGTCCCGTAGTTGCCAGGATTCATTTTCCTTATTTGACTCTTCATGATCTTGGAAATATATAATTGTGGTGGCCTTTCCAATTCCTGCCTCAATAGTGTTTTTAACCCTTTCACGCCGGGACAATTCTCTGAGAAATGGTCACCGTATGACTGAGCTCTTCAAAATGTCTTATGCACCCGGGTATGGAGCATCATTGTCCAGGTATAGGAATTTACCCCTTTTTCAGACCCATTTCCGTAGGAGGCCTGACCCTTTCTCTACCGGGTAAGTAGCCGGACGCGACCCTCCGCCCCTTCGGCTTATCCAATCTCAGCATTAGTCCGTGGTCAGTTATACTTTAGTCCAGTGTTTATTCTAAAAACATAAATTTTGTATTATTAAATAATTTGTGTTCCCAAATGGTTATCTTTTGATTTTCTCTCAAAATCCATTTTTTAAATAAAATTCTGTTGACATTATTAACGATTTTAGTATATTACGTTACGAAATATGCGATCTCGCCAAGAAGTTTTCCAAGCCAAGTTTTTCTAAAAAACAACATTAATATTAACACTAGATCTTCATTTAAAATTGGGAGTCTTTAAAACAAATTAGGATCGTTTCAGCAGCTATATTTATAACAAAATTAACAAATAATCTTTTAGGAAAACAACTGATAAACAATATGATGACCCCCGACTACCTGCTAGGTGAGGGAAGGAAAAAGGTCCGAGGGCCGAGTAAAGGAGTCCCTTTGACTGGAAAAGGGTTTGAGTCCCGCGGAGTTGGGGGACAGAAGGGTTACATTTTATACCTGGGTTACTAGCCCACGCCACGGTCAAGTTCGACGCACCGGTGCGTCCTTCGGTCGTCTGCGTAGAAAAATCTCTGATGCATCCGTCTTTCGGCGTGAAAGGGTTAATTGAATGTAATCCTATGACAACAAATGTCCCTTGTGCAATGTAGATATTAGTGTTTCTTGTCTGGGAAATGACATTATGAAGTGGGACAGAGGAGCCAGAAATCTGGTCAATGAACATTTAGCCCGCGACTTTAACCAGAGTCATTTAACTCCTCCTTGTGACTACTCTAATCCACACCTCAAACAGGTCATTAGGAATCCTTGTCACTTTCACTCTGATATGATATATTTAGGCAACTGAGAGAGAGAGAGTGTGTGTGTGTGCACCCTGCACATGATTTCATTCCAGAGTTTCTTTGCTTCCTGTGTTTCTTTGCCGGTGTTTATCTTTAGTTTTCCCAACCCAGACCAGATAAAGCATAGTCTTTCTCCTGAGATTGCATCTGCTGCCTGCATTCCATTAAATTACTACCAATCATGTGTCTCTTTACGAGATTTAAGGGAGTGTACAGCATATGACCCAGCATATTCTACTTTACATTTGCGGTGTTTTTTTATATGCGTTTGTTTATCATTAGTAAATTTTTTTTCCAACTAATGACAATGTAGATGGTTGATGATGCCTTTATTTCATGAAAGAATCCACATTGGCAATAAGTAGTGATGGTTGAATCAAATATTTTGGATCCCAAGATCTGCAGATCTTTTATTTCATTTGCAACTGAAATCGGATCTGAAGACACAAAGTGAAAATTGGATCCAGAGCGGAGATTTAAAATTTTGGACACTTAGGGATCAAAGCACTCCTTGCAGGTAGTTAGTATAAAAGTAACAGATTTTATTTTTTTAATTATTATCAATAAGTCGTTGCAAATTATTGTTATAGCAGCTTGAAGTGTTTTATAACTTTTTTCATCTTAGAAATGAAATATTTACATTTTGTGAAAAAACAGTGAATTCGACAGCACTTGTGGCATTGTTTAATGATCAATCATTCTGGCTTTTGTCAATAGAAGGTTGGGCGATGATAAATTTCAGTTACATCTCGAATTAAAATAGCTCACCGAAATGCCTTCAAAAGTGTGGGAAACAATTCCCACTGGACCCTGAGCACAACAGCACACACATTGGTGTGCATGTGCATACTGTGGGATGAAAACATCTCAAGGTTCCCCCCGAGTATACTTGATGCCAGTATTAAAGCATCTGCACACGAAAGAATGCCATAATTTGCAATTGAGTGTGATTAAGAACAAGAATTCATATTAGCAGTTTTAATTCCTTTTCATACTTCCTCCAATATTGACAGTCAATTTGCATCAGCAGTTTTAATTCTCTTGCATACTCCCCTCCATTGTGGCCAGTCAATTCATATTAGCAGTTTTAATTCTCTTTCATACTCCCCTCCAACATGGCCAGTCATAAATTCAATATTGTGGATTAAAAAAGAGTTATAACCTGGCTTCCAGTTAATTCACATTAGCAGTTTTAATTCTCTTTCATACTCCCCTCCATTGTGGCAAGTCAATTCACATTAGCAGTTAAAATTCCATTTCATACTCCCCTCCAACATGGCCAGTCATAAATTCAATATTTTGGATTAAAACTGAGTTATAACCTGGCTTCCAGTCATTTCACTTGAGCAGTTTTAATACTAATACATATTTCATCTAGTCTTCAGTGGACATTTATAGGTACACCGTGCCAAGAATATTTTAAAAGGATAACTAATTACATAAGTGCAACAAAGTGTATACTAGCTGACGTCCTCTCATTATCCAGTGTAGTGTTGTAATCTGGTTGGTCAGGCATGGATATATATTTTTTATGTATATAACATATTATGAAACGAATAGAGGTTGTCAGTTGCATGTATTTCAACAGAATAGCAGATGACATGACTAGATGATGCTTATCATCAAAACCAGTCGTATTTTCTGTGTTCCAGTGGAAAATACATACATACAAGCGGCAAGCTCCACTTGTTTCATTATGGAATTCCACCAGTTGGTGGCCTCCTCTGTGAAATTTATAACATGAAATATCTGTCCCTTTTCATGTACTTACAACATTGGGATATATGTACTGGGATTAAATTTCTGATACAGTAGAATCTTGATTTTACATAACACCTAGGGACCCAAATTTTTAGTGTTTTGTAAAATCAAATTATGTAAAAATCAAGATAATGGCTGATTTCAATAAATGTGGTAAGATTTTGTAATGTATCGTAATACAATAATACACTTGGCATTTATGACTATTTTCACTGCAAAGAAATCATTTATGCACATAGTATTCAGTAATTACAAATTAAACTAGCTTAATTATGATTCATAGAATTATATTTAAACAATTTTTGAAAAACAATAACAGTTAATTACTTTTCAGAGAGTATAAGTGGAGAATTTCAAATTATCCTTATCAAGTATATAGTTAGGAATCATGCGTATCTGAAGGGAAAATATAATTGTATTCAGAAACAAAATTTGAATATAGGACAGACATAAAACATTAACCAATATTAGAGAACTTCTGGGGATCACTAAAGGAAAGTTTAGCACATTAAAATATATAGTGACATATTAGACAAGCGGATTCGAATGAAAAAAAATCTGTGATATTTGTCTGAACTTTTAAATGCTCCAGTTTTGAGTGATTTTATTTTATAATCTCATTCAAATTCTCTCAAAAATTGTCACCAACTTCATAAAATAAATTGAAATGATGTAAAGTATTCAATACTTGGAGGAGATCTTCTCTTTCTGAGTTAGGGATAATCACATTACTTTCAACTTCTTCATTGTCACTTTGTATTTCATGACTAAAACCTGGTACTGGCTCCAACTGATCTCCTTCAGTTTGTTTGACCATGAGATTTTGTCAGGGCATCATCATCAATTGCTAAATATTCTTCTATACTTGATATCTGTGGTGCACACAAATAATGTAAATATAAAGCAAAATCACTGGCTAGTCCAAGTCTAAAAATTGTCTTTGTTCTTCTTCAATGCAATTCTTCGGCTTTCTGTTGCAGGATTGGTCCATTCAAAGGAATATATGCTCCATGACAGGTGAAGAAGAACTCACAGATTTTTTCCTCTGATTCCTCAAACAAGGCTCCCTTTAAGATTTTCCTTTGTAAAGGTTTCCCTGAATTTATTGCCCTTTCGAATTCCTTCCTACCTTTCAGAATGGTGGATAGAATTGACACTGGTACATTGAAGAGGCCTGCCACTTCTGATAAGTTCTTGTTTCTTGTCACATTAGTCAATCATCTCCAGTTTTTCTGCGCTAGAAATGACCCTTCTTCATTTACGTTGAGGTGCAGTATCCATATTATCCTCTTTTTTTATTGTCCAATTATAAGAAAATGAAATACAAATATAAAGATATAAGAAAATTCTTCCTCTTTGTCCTCCTCCAACTTTTAAACTATAGACAACCTAGTCTTTCTCAGACCACTGTACATGTATTGAGGTACAGAGGATGAAATGTGTCCCTCTTTCCCCCCTCTGGCAGCAGCAGCAGCTAAATGTCACAACCCATCACTCAGCTCTGTCTGAATCGATTAAGTATTATTAGTGCTTTGTCATGATTTGGCGAACTCCCCTTAGGTTCGCCCCCTGGGCCAGGGCAAATCGTAATTTCATTGTAGCATTTTTGTCTCATCATGTTTCTGTTGCTGAGAAAGTATTTTTCATGATCATCAGTTAGATCATAGATTCTACCTTGTTTGTTTGCTGCCCCCCTCTATGACTTTCAACTAATCCCTTCTCTTGCTTGTCCATGAAAAAGGGACCTGTTGCTTGGAAGTCTCTCCCTCCCAGTCTGACCTTCAACTTTTCCTGCATTGTATACAAGTCTAGCTCACCGCTCCATATGGTCTTTTATTCCGATCAATCAGCTATAAGGACGAAATAGACCCAGGAAATGATAGACTGGAGTACAGATTCCAAGATTAATTGTTGTTCAGTCATTACCCAGGAAAGTCTGTGGCATAAAATCAGTCTCCTCACTAAAAATCAGTCTCCACACCACAAAGTTTCTCGTAAAGCCTTCCTTACAATGTAGATTCCCGAAGCATGACAATGTAATGCGTGGCCGAATCCTGCGAGTTATGCCACTCGAGCTTCAACCATAGCAAAATCTACTCACTATAGTGCAGTATGACCACTCGTAATAAGTGGCGGAACTCATGTTTTAACACGTGGACCGACCAACGCAAAACGATCACTCGCTATAGCAATACTCTCGTTATAAGCCATACTTGCTATAGCGGACTTCTACTGTACTTTAATCGATGTCTGCCATTAAAATCGACGCGAATATTCCCGATTTTGTTGCAGTGTCATTAAGTTCTGCAGTTTTGTTTCGTAAAAATGAAAGATTACTTCCGCCGGGGACCAAAAATGCTCTTCCTAAAATCGTTATATCGAATTTACGTAGTATCAAATAATAAATCCATAAGAATACATAGAGGGACGGTCAGGACAGCTTCATCACTTGCGTAAAATCGAGATTCTAATGAATATCTAGTTTTAAAAACCCTGAGAAATATACATGCTACAACATTCGAAAAGCAATAACACAAACTTATCAAATTACATTCAGTGAGCTTGGAGAAAGAATTTACAATTAAAATGAACCGGATATTGAAAAGAAAAATATCTACCCATTAAAAGTAAGGTACTCTTAACCCCTTTAAGTGCCAGCCGGTGGCCGATCTAAGGGCGGCCCAAGGGTCGTGTGCGAAGAATGCCACCCGGCCAATCTATTGGCCAGGTGATTTTACGCTCACGCCTTTTCTGTCTGTGGCATAGCTTTTTTGGACATGTTGTTCGTATCTATCATACTTCCCAATCATTAGTCTATTTTGCACATAAACATTAAATATTATTTTGATTTTTTGGCTAGAGGAACATAAGGTGTTTTCTGCACTGTAGCTTTGCTGAGTAGTGGATGCTCTCATCTACGTAAGTTGACCTTGAATCATCCGTTTTTATTTGAAATGGAACTCGTCCCTTTTGATCTAAGCAGTTTTCTGTTGACTCACAGGATTATTCAACTGAATGGTAAATAGAAATTTGATCTTTGCTTTGGCATGGGGTTTTTCCGTAGTTTGCGGAATTTTTTTAGCATAGGTCATCATCCGTCTTTGTATTACTAAGTAGCTCATCTTTGTTGTTGTAAACACTTTTCGGATGACTCCCTTGATATTTATTTCAATGGAAATGGAACCTGTTATTTTCCCTGTGACATGCCCTTTCCAGGGCCGATGGCAGTAGTCCTTTTGGTGTTTTATAGGAAAGACTGCAACGGTCTTTCCTATGCAACACCAGTAACAGTGAGTTCTCTTCTTTGATAAGTGCTTTCAGGCATTTATAATTCTGACAAGGATTGACAGTAATAAATGGTAAGATCTTTCTGGGAATTTTATCCTTAGCAGCTTTTTTGTCTGTATTCCTCATACAAATGATCGAACTTTTCTCAGCTACCATATAAGCTAGCGAGACTTTTTTTTAAAATCGAAAGAGCATGTATGATAAATTGTGCAAGACTTGTTCGGTGACAATATAATTTTCTCATAATTCCACAATTTTTTACGATCTTCATCTAATCATTTAGCATATTAGAATATGTAAAATTATGCAATGTGTAACTTTTATCCCTTCAATATGTTTAATCCTGCAAGCGATAATGGCGAAGCATTTAAAAAGTGAGGATATGGAAAGGATGCCACTGGAATCATCTGAAAATGACAGCCAATTTTCTTTGGACACCGATGATGAAGATATTAGTTCATCAGGCAGTGATGACTCAGTTATTCGTTATTGGAAATTGGCTCGGCAAAGAAAAGAAGAATACCTTCCCCTTTCAGAGTTCCCTCTCTCAAGATTCAGATACAGAAGTTGTAGAATTCGAAGAAAATGCTTGGAAAGAAGTATTTGAGAACAGTGTCAACCCTCCCAAATCCCATTGTGAGTATCAAGAGCTACCAGGACCAAAGCATGCTCCTTCTCCTACTGCAGCCCCGATTAGTTACTTTATTTTTTACTGATGCTCTTTTGAAAATACCGTTGAAAGAAACCAATTCTTACGCAAATAATTTTCTTATGTCATGTGCAAATCTATCTCTGGAATCACGTACACGTAAATGGATAAATATAACATTGTGTGAACTGAAAGGCTTCAATTGCCTGCATAATAAATATGGGTGTAAATAGGCGACCAACAATAGTTTCGTACTGGTTTTTTCACAAATCCTAATGTCTCCCATGGTTCCATGAAATGTTTCCAAGAAACCAATTCCAGATGATCTTAAAATTTTTCCACCTAGCAGATACAAAAAATCTTGCTCGACCCGGGCAACCTGGATATGACCCATGTGCCAAAATTCAATCTTTCATTGATCATGCCAACAACTTGTTCAGAGGTCATTATACTCCACATGTGCAGCTGAGTGTTGATGAGAGCTTGGTTGGTACAAAGAACCGTACCCAACTCTTGCAGTATTTACCGAATAAGCACCATCATCGATGGGTTATAAAATTTTGGATGCTGTGCGACTCTGTCGTTCACTATTGTTTGGCTTTTTTTGTATGCAGAGGAGCAAAATGTGATGCAGATAAAACTGAAATCCAAAAGAACGACCTAGGATATAGCTAGTGATTAGATTATTGAAAATGGGGAATTACCTAAGAAAAGGTTATCATATTTTCATGAATAATTTTTTTGTCTATTCCACTTGTATGAGCTAAGTTGCTATGTCACAGGCACTATTCGTAGAAGTAGGAACTTCCTACCCAAGCAACTGGGACAAAAATTTGCTGTAGGAGAGAAGAAATATTTCCACCAAGGCCCTATTCTCGCTGCTGCTGTGCTAGAGAAGAAGTCTCAACGTAATCCAGTAATATTATTATCCACTAAATCAAAAGCAGAAAACAGTGAACACTCAAGAAAACATCGTTATAAGAATGAAGAGGTAGTGAAACCATCTATTATACAATCGTATAATGATTATGTGGGCGGAATAGACACATCAGATATGATGTTGTACACATATCTTGACGAGAGGAGGACTGTTAAATATGGGAAAAAAATGTGTTTCAACATATTTTTGCAAATGATCCTTAATAGTTATATAATTTATAAAGAAAACCTTCGATCTGATAAAAGCACTATTTCCTGTTTGCTTTATACTATTAGTATCATTGATGATCTTGGGAAAGAATGGCTTATAGAGAAAAATAACAAATGTGGGAAATAGGAAGAACATGACCGACAAGGCAAGAAGCCATTAAAAACATTACCTGGTAAAAAGGAGCACTGTTGCATATGCAGCAAAAGAAGTGAAAACAGGAAAGGGAAGTGAAAAAGAAGCCGTATAGTATGTTATAAATGTGAAAAGGGTCTGCATGGTTCATACTATCCTGAACATAAATGTGCGTGTTAAATTGTGTATTCGAAATTTGGGTAAATCAATGAAACTATATAAATAATTAATTAAAATCATTGAAATTTGTTGGTGAGCTAAAAATTGATAGTAGAAACTAATGCTGACAATATAAATACGGTCAAAAAATTTTTAAAAACAAATTTTCTTATCTGAATGTAAAAGTTCAAACTTAAAAAAAAAAAAAAAAAAAAATTTTTTTGCTAAATTTATACAAGAGATAACAACATAAATCATTTTAAAAATCATACCTGTAGGCATTAAGAATTTATATTTTTTTAAACTAGCATTGGAAAATAAGTATTAGGCTTAATATAAATTTCTAAGTAAACATAATGTTCTAAATAAACATACAAATTTGTCAAAAAAGCCCTGGCATTTTTCACGCATACCAGACCTAAGCGGCTGGCACTAAAAGGGTTAATATAATGAATTTAAAAGAAAACCTCAGCACTCAATTAATGTTTCCTTGGTCACTCTGGAAGAAAGCAATCCACAAATTCAAAAAATCAATCCACAAACAGTTAATGACAATGAAAGTGCAGGACAAACCTGTCCATTGAAAGCTGGACTGGTGAGGAATGGATAGGATCGTGAGATAAATCATTGAAGAAAACCATACCAGACTATACTTTCAATTAGGTCATAATTTGCTAACATTATAGCTGCTAGCAAGTAGGCCATTGTAAAGAAAAGAGATTTTTTAGATTTCATAGACACTTTTAATTTATAAACTATAGGCTTCGTCTGTGAAGGAAGGTATCGACTTCAATGAAACCCATTGATTGCAAAATAAAATTTTCTGTGAGATTATACAAAGTTTCCTTTACTTATCACTATGAGGTTTCATAAAGTAGTGCCTGAATCCATGAACTGAATTTTTCATTCTTAAATCACTTTGTGGGATGGTGAGGAGGTATGCCTAAGATTGTTTCTAAGATTCCTAGACTTTCAAAAAAATATCTATTTTCTAATTTTCCTCTGTATATTTTTGTTTATAAGCAATGAGTTTCTCCATCCATCTTCAGGTTATAAGTAGGGATTTGAAAAAAGGGAAAATTTGAAATGTATTTAATTGTTGTCCATCCAATTGCTCTATTGGCCATTTGTGCTACCAAGTCACCTGAATGGCTGGCCCCTTACATGTGATCCACTCAGTTTCAACATCCTTTCCCACGTGTTACATAGTGCATACCTGCCTGCTCTCCTGGAGGATAAGATGTAAGGTGAATTGGGGAACTAATTATCAAAAGGTTCTATGAACTGTCAAGTTCCCGTAGCAGGCGGATTACCCCTTGAGTGACGCAATGTGCAAGGCACATAATAACAAACTCCCCTATAACGAAGTGGCCAAATTTCGGTCCCTTGGATTTTGCTATTGGGAGGTTTTACATATTAGACAAATGGGAAAGTCAATGCAATGCAGATTACAGGAACACCAAGAGAAAATAAAAGAGAAGCAGTCAGTTAGATTGGATATATTAGTGGTTCATCTGGTATACGTAGTTTCATGTGGCATCATCAAATGAATTCTATTATTTCAGACATAATCTTATGGAATTTATCCATAATTAATGATAAAACTGTTAATTCCTTAGTTTTTGTATCTAACCTGGGTTTCAGATGTTAAAGCTCCATCATTAGGCAAGAACATGGGGAAATCCAGGCCATAAACAAATAAAAATCTACTGTGGAAAAACAATTTATCATTAGTCATCAAAGGGATTGTATGTACCTTCTTAATTGTGGCCTCCATGCCTTCTTCTTCTGCCTCCTCAATCCTCCTCCTCTTCTTCTTCTTCTTCTCTGATGAGGGTGTTTCTCCTAACTCACTCCCAGGGCTTCGAGGACGCTGAGAATCAATTCAGAACACATACAGTTATAATTACACCATGAATATGTATATAGAATTATGAGATTTCATATATAGATATCTGCATATTTTTATAAATATGTTGGTTACATTTATAGAATTAAAAGTAATCATTTTTTAATATTAACAACCTATGAAAGAGTGAAAGAAACCAAGAAAAAGTCTAAGAAACTGCGGAATTCAAATCAATAGTCTCCAAGGACCATTTAAGCACTTTCAGGATTCATTCCTTTCGCAGCAGAAGTGGTGGGATCAGTATTTCCAATTCCAACGGGAGTTTTTTGAAGCTGATGTCAATGAATAAGATCCAGATATTCTGCAATTTTATTTATTGCTACATTATAGGATCTTTTGGGTAGCACCTCGTATCAGCTTCAGAAATCCAAAAGTGCAGTTGATTATCCAGATTAATTCCAGATTATAAACAGAATGTAATAACATAATTGTCCCCTATGTACAAGCTGAGAACAACAAAATGGCCTGACCTGACTTCAAGTTTACACTCATCAAGATATATCTTTGTGCATAAACATTAATAATAATAATACTCAAACAAAAACAGGAATTAACCTTTTCAGTGCTATGAAAACATACATGCGTTCGGGCACATCAGTTCCACTAGCGCTATACATGCATATATGAATATGGGTACGGCGGACTCCTCAGCACTATGAATGCATATACGCATTTCTGTCTTTCTCGTTCCATGCTCAACACGCATTTCGTCGTATCTCCTTGGGGACTTTGTAGTAGTTTTAGGGGAGTCTTGCTAGATGGAGAGATGGAGCAAGCTTATGGTTTGCTTCTAGACTTGTGGAATATGAATTTATGACCTTTCTAAGACCTTTCCAACTGCTCCGTTTTAGACCGATCAGTCTCTTTCCATTATTCCCAAAACTTGCATACCAAAGGGACAATAAAGTGCTCGTGCATTTAAAGCTTCGTATAACGGTATTATTTCCTTCCTCGAACCTCTGAATACATCTTTTGGGAGGTCCTACAGGAATTCTTTTGCCATTGCTCAGTGAACTCTGGACCGGTGAACACGTGCTTACTTTTTTAGTTTTTGATAGTTTGCAGTCATTCATAAGCAGAAATGAGCCGAAGTAAAGAATCGGATAAGCAAGTGTTTGAAAAAGAAAGTGTTGTTAACAAAAAGTTATAGTGAGGAGATTTCGTCTGAGGAAGATGCAACTTTTGAGGCTTGTTCACAGAATGCTGATGAGCTTCGCCTTTGTGGGCATCGCACATGCCTGTATCTGCTTCGGTGGAGTTCGACTCCAAACATGAGGATGATGATGGAGATGAAGACGAAGTTCCTTCTCAACCGAAAACGAGGAAGCTAGAGGATATTTCGTGGGAAAATAAAGACAGTGCCAAAGATTCAACCTTTAGATTCTTCCAATTACGGAATAATGGCAACTGTGAGTAATGACTCTTCACCCTTCACCCACAACAGTTTTTCTGTGGAGTCTGGAAGGTGGAAGCGAACGCAAAATAAAAATAACTAAATTCGGAGTTAATGGACACAGAGAGGTGTGTACGTGAAAAGAGCGCATATCCGGGAAGACAAATAACAAGTCGAAAATAAAAGTTCTTCCCAACGCTTCGTGAGCTCGAAGCCAATGGGAGAGCGTGGAAAATGGCAGGAGCGTGGAGGAGGGAAATTCCGGAGACCAAGAGCACCCCGTAACACCCCCCCCC
>WURS02467895.1:0-29927 GCA_011762765.2 Rhinocypha anisoptera | reverse complement strand
CCTATTTATAATATGTACTATAATATATATATATATATTTATATATTATAGACTATACTACAGCTTAAATAGGATTGCAACTTTATACTATAACTGGTAAATGGCGCTTTCAAACAGAAAGTGGGAAGGATAAAAGAAGACAAAGGCGATGAAAGCTTTCCCCATCCTTAATCGGCTTAAACCACCGGGAGCAGCAATGCGGCATCCTTAGCAACCATGCGTAAAGACCCGATAAAAGCGTAAAAATCTCGTGTTTGAACATAATTTCACCTATTTTTAGACCGAGATCAAATTAAAATGATTTGAGTAAGAAAAATACAGTCTTTCATCTAAGTTTAAGTCCAAGTCCTCAGATTTGTCAAATTTTCATATTTTAAGAGTGAATGAAATGTGCACTGCACTTTTAAATTTAATGGACTCGAACAAGAGCCAAATTTTTGTGGTCTTTAATTTGTTCCATATTCACCGGACGAAGAGGTAACCCCGCTGAAACTTTCTAAACGATAGCTTTAGTTAAATATAATAATTTTTTACTGATTAGTCAGTAAATCAGTGAGTTGGCCAGTTTGCAGCTTATATATAAGATACCTTCGTTGTATCTATCTTCTTGCAAATTGACTTTGCCATTTAGTTTTTGTGTTCCATGGAGCTAGTACCAATTATTACGGTAAACCACTAAAGACTATAGAGATTCCTTTTTTCTGTGATGTATTACGGCTAAATTTTATCTTTCTCCGCCGTACATTGTTACCAAGCTCGCCTTTTCTCTCGCAGATACATTCTCCATTTTTCAACATTTCTCCTAATTTACCTCTCCCTCTCTAAATTTCCTTATTCCTCAGCCGTCCTTCACAATTTCTTTCCTCGTCTTTCTTCCCCTCCGTCCTTCAATCCCTCATCTCCACTCGCTGTACTGCTTATCTTCCTCTCTCTCGCCTCCTCTTTCACTCCCGCGCCACTTATATTGCTCAGCATCCGGTGTCGCGTGATTAATAGAGTGAGCTTCCACCCTAATTACTTTCGTGGAAAGTAATTAGAGGCGAAGCCCAATCCCCTCGAGGAGGAGTGATGGGGGGAAATGAGGAGGGCGGAGGGGGAGATGGAGTAACAGAGAAAGGGGTCAGGGGTCGGAGGGAAATTGTAGGAGAGAATCGCGGCGGGTTGGAAGGAAGGCAATAGCCATGTAAGCGATGGAAACGAGAAGAATAGGAGTGACGCAAATTACGGAGGAATCTGGTTACAACCCTTCATCCTTCGTTCTTTTTTCCTCCTATCCTTCGTTCACTTTTGTTATTTTATCGTGTCCTATCCATCTCGGGGTGCGTTCATCTTTATATTTTCCTTTCGATTCCCCTTAGACAACGTCATTCCTCCGGACCAATTCTGCGATTTTTGTCCCATTTCTTTCTCCGTCATCCCACCATCTCTCTCGTGCATTCGATTCAGGAGGGGTGTTGAACGCTTGTCAAGTCCACTCGCTTCCTATATACGTATCTCTCTTTTTCTTTCCCTTCGTCTCTTCGGGATGGACCGGGCGTGGTATTAGAGAATACAGAAAAGTGGTTTAGCAAACTGGTAAACAGTTACATGTACGCGTTCATTTTCACTTTACTATGAAATCTTACAAAGCCGTGGTCTCTAGATTATTTTTGATCAAACTATAAAGGGGCATACATTCTCGAATACAAGCGGGAATAAACTTAGCAAAAATCAAGAATTACATTCCTTATTTCATAATGAAAAAAAACCGCGTGAGGGATTGGGGGGGGGGGGAATTTTGGAGTAGTAGAAATGGAAAAGAAGCAGATAAAATTGCCTGTATTTATACCATAGTTCTTGTGACTATGTAAAGCATTCTTAAAAAAACAGTTATGTCCATATCAAACTGGATGACCTAGGGGTCATACAGTTTAATGGGTACAACTTTCAGCCAAAATGGTCACAGGTTAGATCTCCAGAAATCTGAATATCTTTTGACCCCAGAAACTCCGATTCAAGTTTCGGGGAAACTTTTATTCGATAAAATTTGGACGTCTTTCTCACCAATTAACGTCATTTCTTGCGATTCTTACCTTTCCTTGTTCCCTTCGATTTTAAGGAAAAATAATTAACCACCTACTAGTATTTATTAAATATACAGGAGTTTGTGGAATTAACAAATGGTTTATAATTTTCTTATTAATTATGCTTAAATCCCATAAGGTTACGCCTGAATCGATCGGAAGAATTTTCCTTCCATTTTGTGTCTGTTATCACCAATCATCGTTTTTTCACTGGAATCATGCAAACGCAGTCGAGCAACAAATCTTTTACATAAGTTGATAGTATTTCTGATTTTGTATAAGCATAGAAATGGAGGGATAGAGAAATCGTAAAAAAAGGTCAGGGAATTTTGGTGGCTATTGAAAAAATGCAGGCAATAAACAATCATTAAAGCATTCAACGACTAGATTTTTTTACTATTACTGAGGTATCCTCCGCTTGTTCCCTTTTTTTCTAAGGGTGGCTGTTATGTTTTTTTCCCCTGCTTGATTGGACGGGGAAATAGTTAGGGTTAGAGAGAGGTTCGAGAGATTCTCGTTCCATCTCTCTCTCTCTCATCTCCCTGCATGACGCCGTTAAATCGTCATCGGGCAGTACTCCCACATTCGCTACTCCCTTCCTTTTTTTATTCCTTCCTCGTCCCATATAACCCCTCTCCATACACACAGACCACTCTCTCCTCCTCTCCATTCCTGCCTGTTCTGCAGGCGACGTGCTCTTCGCTTCGCTCGGAAAAAATTGTGTCCCTCCTTCCCCGAAACTGCGCCTCGGGAGATCCGAAAAATTATTTAGAGCGTGAGGTCTGGGGTCCTCCAGATTTTTCGCATGCCTTCACATTTAATAACCTTTAATAGGTACAGTCCGTTCCCTTTTTTCCCTCTCGCCCAGGTCCTTAACTTCGTTAAAGGCGTTCGGTAATCGTCAGATTGGGCGAAGGGGTGCCGGATTAATTTAAATTTCACATCCCCAGTACCAATCGTGTGGTGATGTGATTATAATTGGGAGTGTTAAATCTTTCGACACATGAGTTTTAACTCGGAAATAGAAATTACGTGCAATGCTACAAGAATTATGATTTAAGTAATGTAAAAATGGTCCTTACAGTAAGTAAATCATATAGGATTAAATGGCGATACCTGTAACTCAATAATAACCATGAAATCAAAATTCTTCCGCGAAATAAAAATGTTTGTATTCGGTAACTTGATGAAGTAGCAGGGATAATTTTTGATAAATCCATTTTATAATGTAGGTTTGGAAAAGAATAAATTTAAATGTTTTAAAATATATATTAGAATCGCGGGAAGAAATATTCGGTTAGCGTACCGAATATTGATGAAAATAAGTTTTAATTATTGAAGTTTTAGATGTGTGATGATGCTTTAATAATTGATGGAGAAAGAGGTGAGAGTCAATTATCACCGAATATTCGGAAAACCCCAGTTAAGTTTATTAATATATTCAGCGATATATTCCGCCGTAAATTGTAAGTTGAAGCTGAATATGGTACAAGAGAAAATTGGTCGCCGTAATTTTGTTTCTCGCTCCCGGGAAACGTATGGACATGCAATGTCACAATAGACAACTTGGGGTGTGATAAGGGAAATTATTAGTTATTGTTTTAGCATGATAAGCACAATGCTCTAAAAATTCCAAAGTGCAAAACAACCTTAAGTTTTACATATTTTGCATGCATGTGATGGAAACACGGCAAAATAGGATACCTAGGATTTAACGACATTCTGGAATGGAAATTATGTCTCCTGAGTGTACAGAGAGATAGAGGATAAATTTTGCTAAGGGATTTAAGGAGCTTTAGGTACCCGATTATAATAGATTGTCCCGAATTGAGACTTGTGAACTTCTGTTTACTTATGTTGACAAACTTCTTTAGCCTTTTAATTTATAAGTTTCATTTAATCTATTTTGAGAATTCTAAGTTTCTGCCGCAGACCTTCCTCTTGGTTTTATCTAAAGTTGGTGTATATTTATCACCTATTCCATTGTCAAAAGCTAATATTATTGCTTTTTCACTTCTACAAGTAAAATGTGCAGTAACCGTGTCTCAAATGAAATCTGTATTTGAGCCTCTTAACACATTTTCTTAAAATTTTGTCGATACAGATGCTCTTCGTTCTCAGTCGATGAACTATTATGTAATCAAGTGATCTCTCATTAGTTCTGTCACGATTACCAAATGAATACATATCGCACTTTTCCACAGAATTTTAATTAGTACGAGGTGCATTAAAGTTGTAAGGCCTCCATTTTTTTCTCCGAACTGGAAACATGTAGAAACATGCGGTTTGTTTTAAAATGAGCGGGCACTCTTTGCCAATGCGTAACAGAGATGGCACCGATTGAAATTCATCGCCAGCTGAAGGATACATGTGGTGATAGAGTCAGGGATGTGTCGAAAGTGCATCCATGATGAAAGTGCACTGGCGATGAATTTCAATCGGTGTAACAGCACGAATGATTTCACGCTGGTCATGTAACGAAAACGTCGCCATTTTAAGTATCGAAAACAGTTCTCATTCTCGCGTCTGCCAATAGAGATTCTGTCTGTCGTACAGTGCTGCCATCTCTGTCACGCATCTACAAAGATGGCCCGCTCATTTTAAAACAAACCGCATGTTTCTGTTTCCAGTTCGGAGAAAAAAAACTGTAGGTCTTACAACTTAAATGCACCTCGTATTACCAGTTTACCGTGATACGGCATCGTCAGTTTTTGATGCAGTATCATGGTGAAACGCGTAGTACGAAATAAAATGCTGTGGAAAAGTACGATGTATATTCAATTGGTAATTATGCTAATAAATATAGACTGTTTCATATTAAAAGAAAAGAGAAATCTTAATAAAAGTAAAGAGTATATATACGGAAAATGTAAAAAAAAGCAGTGTTAGAATAAACCAAAGATGAGGGTAATTTTTTAACATCATCCCCTTGACTTTCCCGTGATAAAATTGCTCTTTTCTTTTTAGTGTGAAAAGAGTCTTCTTTAGCTAAATAATAGATATTTAAAACTTCCACGAAGTGAAATCTGACTTTAGTTCTACCACAGTTATTTCAATCAACTTTGTATAATAGGATACATTGAAGTCTTTTCTCACTCAAGGCACATCCTTTATAATTGGAAATTTAGCAAATCTGGATGGAAGGTTCCGCAAAACACAGCCTTGCATCTCTTAGCTTTGCTTGCAAGGCACGACAGTCACTCCGATAATTATTGTTTGGTAGTTATAAAAAACCAATTTTCTTATTCCATCTTTCTTTCAAAAAATTTGGAGTATAGTAAACTTATCTATTTTTCTACGTTCTTATGAAAACAAATTAATTTTCAAATAATGAATGTATTTATCCTTAAATGAAGGCCTTTAAAATATTTTTACGGCACAGCTTCTTATTTGGGGTGGGTTGATCGAGAGTGGTTTGATATCTGTTTTTTCAGCGGAATAAAGTACTGAACATTTACTGAAGGATCGAACGCGGAGACAGGATCTCTAAATTAACTCCAGATGTTTGAACGACTGACGCGCAGTATTACATTGCAATAAAATTATTTTGTTTCTAGAGACGGTAAAACAGATGGATCAGTGTCATTTTCGGGTAATCCATAGAAACCGTGGCTCTTTTTAAAAAAAATATAAGCACCTAAGTCAGTTCCTTTTAAAGATATTGCTTACATAGTAGAGATATTTTCGATATTGAGAGTAATGCATGTTGTAACTACATGTACTTATTTTCATGAATATGGTTTGACTTAATTTTTGGAATAACAGTTCTTCTTATCTTCTTCATTTAAGAATTACATATTTAAACTTATCGTCAAATATTTACATAAGGAGTTAACCATAATCTTATCAGAGGTGTGTATATAGCCACATTTACATTATTAACCATAATCGCAAATTGGGGTGTCTTAGATCGAGGAGCGTGAATATCCCGTTGCGTGCCTAATATGATCATGTCATCAGGAGTGAGACCGGATTATAGATATATTTTGCGTAGATGAGGTAATGGGGAGATGTAAGCTACTCAAACAGATTACATATAACGCCAATAGTTATCATTGCAATAACAGCCACTAAAAGGCTCATTTCATTCCATCCTCTTCTAGAATAGTATGCTATTCAGGCTTTGCATGAGACAAACATCATTTCTCAATCTATGCGTCAAAACAAAAATATGTTAATCTCTAGGTAGAAAAAGTCCAAGGAAACAGACAAGTGGATTGAAAAGTCGTACGTCCGTAATAAATCCTAACCCTTTGCTCAGTATCCCTTTCATTTTGATTTTCGAATAGTCCACTTATTTTTCGAATGTTAAGAATGGCATAGCCATATTTAATTCACTCAAATCCTAACTTCTAGGGTGTCCATCTTATCTTTCAGATATGAACTCACCTATGCTGAGTATTCCTTAGTTATTCTTTATTTCTTAGTCCTTCCTTATTTGATATTGTTATTAAATATTTAAACAGACAATTATGTTACTTAAGGTTAAATTTCAAGCTACTTAAAAGAGAACTTAGCTCTTTCCCGGCGGCTTCAAATTTTTAGAGCTTACCGGGAAACAGCCACAATGATCTAGACAATTTAATTCTAAGTAAGTTTAATTGTAAAATATATCAAATTTAATTAAATAATAAAATTAAATTAATTATATATATTTTTAAACTCCTTTAATACGATGACATAGATTTTTAGTTATAAGCTTTTTTTTCATACTTTTCCATTTATTTTTCCTTTTATATTTTTTCGTCAGTCATTTTCCTAGGGTGCCCGTGCCTCCCCTGATGAGGATCATGTGTGTGCGGGTGTATAATTTTATCAGCACTGTTTTTGGTACTCCCCGTTATTATTTTAGAGCAATATCTTCGTTTGATAAAACTTGATAATTTATGAGAAATTGTCCTGGATTCGTCTCAATTATGTGGCTGCTGTCATGCAGGGCTTCCTTTCTATCATGCATGGTTTTTAACTTTCGCTCAAAGGAAACTGCAAAAGAGTCATGGAAAACTCATGAATAAAGAATAAAAGTGATTGGGGAACTAATTAAGTAGGCTAGATTTGCAGGAGACAAAACTATTGATTAATCATTCAACCCGAGCACTATGGACCTTGATGATCTAATTAAAGGACCAGTATGAGGCATCAGGAATGAAAATTTATTATGAGGCATAAGCGAAAGAA
Organism: Rhinocypha anisoptera; assembly: GCA_011762765.2. Lineage (NCBI taxonomy): Eukaryota > Metazoa > Arthropoda > Insecta > Odonata > Chlorocyphidae > Rhinocypha > Rhinocypha anisoptera. Next base: position 22,686 of record WURS02467895.1, on the reverse strand, counting down.
ATTTAGTTTCGTGCAACAGAAAGACTATGCTAAATATGAACTAGGAGAGCAGATGTTGGAATAGGTAGAAAGGCAGACTTCTTTAAGTGGTGAAGGGACTTTACAAGGAGAATACGAGAATCCAAAGGGAGGGAATGAAATATAAGAAGCAAGTAAAAGATTTTTGACATTATTATATGTGCAGAGGAGAGTTTCGGCTTCGAAGTTTCCTCTTCGAAGAAGAAAAATATTTATGGAAGAGAGATCTTGAGTTTTTCGCATGTTAAAGAATAGATAAAGTAAAATGGACGAAAGAGAAATAGAAAGATTAGATCATGGATATGGTAGGGAAGGAAAGAAAGGGTTGGGTTCTTTAAAACTCAACTAGAAGGCTTAAAATGAAGTAAACGAGGCAGAGTTGGAGAAAGAGAAGGTGAATTTCGGTAGAAATGATTTTTATTCATACACAAGACTAGACGAAGTGAGAATTATCATGGGAGTTTGTGATCATTCGTTTTATTTGAGTCGGATAGTCAGTAGTTTGATGCAAGTACACGTTCTGTTGGTGGCTTTCTGATTAGTGCACACAACAAATTTTAGAGCAGTAAGAAAAATGCCAATGGTCGGTGTCAAAGAAGGTGCCAATGGGATGGGAAATTCACTTTATCTATTTATTACTATCCTATTGACTTAACCCACCTTTTCTTACCTCTGCAACCCCACATTTTCCCTCCATATATGTACATTCTTCGGTTTTCCACCTTTTATCTCTAATGTTACCTGAAAATATTGTAAGTCGAAATATGACCCTGTGCAAAAAGAACAAGTAATGTTGTATGAGTTTTAAAGTAATTAATTGACTAAAAACAGTTTCATCAAAATAAAAATAATTTTTATTCCTCTGTTAAATTTGTCGTGTCTTAATTAATTTCTGTTTCAGAGGCGCTACCATAAAATCAGAACGGCAGGCAAAAGTGGAGATTAAACGCATTATTTTCAACAATTCGACAATTAATGAGACTCAAAATATTTATTTCGTTTGGACTCCTACTAAGTATGTGGTAATTGATAATTTTAATACTATTTACAAAAATATGATTTTTGAAAAAAATAACTTAAGAAACCGTTACCAGAAAACACTATAATTATGTATCTGCAAGGTTTATTTCCGCCATAATTACAACGTTGATTTTAGACATATTATTGATTATTGTGGTTAATTACAACTATTTTCCATAATTATTTAAAACGTTAATATCCTATAAATATTAATATTTAAAACTTTATTTATGATTATAAACTATTAGTCTATTTAACTTTTATTTCCATTGCATGTAAAGATTTCATTGATGAATGAATGAGGTAAACAAAATCCTTCTGTAGATATTTGGATTATTTTACCAATATCCTTATATTTTTCAGAGATTATACGGAAATTAGAAGGTCGTATAAAACTTTTACATTTGGAAAATAATTATAATGAATATTTCATATAAAAAAATGTTCCAACAATGTACGACGGATTACGTTTAATGAAATTTTAAAGGTCAAAAATTCATACTCAAGTGAAACTCGAGATTTTGCACGCGGCTGTAAAATAATTAAGAAAAATTTTAGCATTTTTTTAGAAAAAACGCCTTTTTGCTTTGGCTTTTCCACTCAGTACTTTTTGTGGCATATCAATCCTTTGAGCAAAGTTTGGTTGCTTGAATGTCAACCATTAAGTTAATGCATCTATTATAATTGGAAATCCCCCTTATTTATCACTTTATTGGGTCCCGTATGAATAAATCCCTTTTCATGATTAATATTTTAGAACAAAATCATAATTACTGCTATAGACTGTAATAATATAATCTTAAATATGTCCTTTATATATTATACAACCATCCCCATGTGGATATCATGGAGGTAAAAATATTCAGTTACACGTATCCGTCTTTATTAAATATAGATTTTGCTATATGTTATTGTACTTATTAAATGAACCGTCGCATTATTTGAGGTATTTCTTTCATTTATTTTGCCAAGAAACTAATCGTACAATTGATGATACACGTCAATTCAGGCCTTCAATCGCCTTTAATCAATAAATTGGAATAGCCTCCCTATGATCCATCTTGCTTCAACCCCACTCGTTTTGAGGCTTTGTCTGCATACGTATTCACTCTCCCTACAGAAACAATGAGGTCGTCAGATGATCAACAAAGCGACCTCTACTGGCTCAATGGAGTTAGAGCTATGTTTCGGCGTTTCCTGTACGGTAAATGAGCGTGTAATTTGCTATTGTGAGGTAATGGGTTACATGAAAGAGGCCGTGGGTGTCCTTTGCTGTAACATGAAGTATACGTTGCCGGATAAAATTGAGTTCAGCACATTCAGTAACGGATCAATAAGGGGATGTGACAATTTATCTTCCGTTAATCAGTATTCTTCATTAATAACACTATATTAATAGGATATTGTCTTTTTTATATTTTAATTGATTTATTTTCAAGCTAGCCTAACTTAAATTGCAAATAAACGCATATTAAATCGAGTGAAACATTTATTTACACTATAACTTGGGATTAGTTGGTAGAAGGGAGTATCTAGTCATAATCTCGCCCCATCAAAGGCAATTCATTATTATTTTATTATCTATAATTTTTACAAATATCAATCATTTAATTGTTGGAAGGTTAGTATGAAAGCCTTGTTCCAGAAGGAACCTGAAGTGAAGCGACCGAACTCTGGTCAGGAAAACTTGTTTAATGAGGTTAGCTCGCGACCGCGTGAGCAAAAATCACAGAGATATTTGAATATGCTTGCACGTCAGTTAATAATACTGCTATCTTTTTCTAAATTCCTTAACTGTCAAAAAGAAAAGTTTTTACACTAAACTTCCAGGGAAGTCGTTTTTTAAGTGTTTTAATTAATATTTTTTTCAGGCTGTATATTGAGTAAAAATAACGATTATGCTTCAGATATAGAGGTGTTTGCATACTATTCAAACCGTTATTAACCACACAAATATTAAAATTTAAAGTTATATTTAAATATTCCTTCATTTCACGTTTTAATCGCTCTTATTTTGAAATTATTAAGTTAAAAAAATTCAGCAACCCCGAAATGTGGGGCATATTGCTTGGGGCATATTAAAGGAAGTTTTTTTTCGGTGAGGTGTGGTATTGTATTCAGTTCGTGCTTCCACATTTTACTAATCTGGTCAGTCCTTCATTTTCCTGTTCTTCGCTTTTCTCATTTAAGTTTTTCCTTTTATATTAAACTGTTATTTGAGATAAACAAGTATCAAACCGCGTCGCCAAATCTTCAGTAGACTACAACGCCTTTTTCATTTCACTAACCCAATTCATCTGCTATAACTCCAAAAAATCGCCAATATCACAAGCAGTAAAAAAGATAGGTGACTTCATATTGTTACCATTTATCTCTCGGAAAAAATCATATGTAATATCAGAATTTAGAAAATAAATGACATGACTCTGCAATATGAAAATAGCGTTTTTTTCTAGTTGACACCCAATCCCGCATGTATTTTGAACTTCGTTTTGTGGAAAAATTAGGTCATAATGAGGGTTTTTCACTAACAAATTTAGACAGAGGACACATTTTTATATAAGAACCAAAATATGAAAAAAATGATATGATTTTCATTTTACGATCCAACCTCCTTAAACAGCTGTAACAACTTTAACAAGGGTTAAACTGCTCGTATTCAAACTGCGTTTTGGTGAAAGCCCCTCGCGGTCACAGCTCCGCGCGACACAGGTCTCGCGTGTTAGCCGCCAACCTGACTTTTTAGGCAGTCCGCGTAGGAAAAAGACCTACTTTCCACGGACGAACTAGTTTTAATTGTGGAGTTTTTCAATGATAGTCAGGTCGTTTCCCATTGGGCGGGGCTTCAAATCAAAACCTCGCGGGCTGGTGACGGCAGCACCGTAGCGCTGGTGGCGAAGATTGGAACTTGGAAAAGACAAACGTTTTGCGCCAGCAGTGAGGAGACCGGATTCAAACGGAGCAGAACGTCTTTGTGTAGTGGGCGTACTTCGCCAAAAAAGTTGATACAGACGGGTGTATTGTGTTAATTAGTTACAAAGGTTGTATTTTTATATTATACTACTTATATTACTTGTTTATTTTCGTTGCTTAAAAGAGTGGTAAATAGAATTTTGCCTTTTTGTTGAGAGATTCAACCTTTTGACAATTTCTCGGCGACCACATTTTTGGAAGGTGAGCTGCTTCAACTGCTTTCATCATTTCGATAATACGTTGAATCTTTTTCTACAGGTGCTACAAGCATAACGCTAAAAATTCGTTTCTCTACCAAAAGAGTTATATATATAGTAGATAGACATCCTTATCAATACTTTTCCTATTCCTCACCGAGGAAAATATTTATCATTTATTCCAATTTGATTTAAAAACAATTTCTAAAATCGGAAACTTATCAATATTTGATTTAACTCATTCAATCAATCAAACCTTTGCTGTTATACTTGAGTTAAGGTTACAGTACATGATAGAAATTTAAAAAATTAAGTGTTTTTCGGATATTACATTTACCAACATAGAGTAAAATATTTGTTTAAATATTATCAGTTCCTTGAAGCCCTTCTTCTTTAATATCTTTCAATACTTTGGAATAGGCTAATGAGGTGCTAAAATAAATGATAGAAACTAATTTGATCAAAATTATTTGATCATTTGATATTTAAAAAAGTTTTTAACTTATTATTGGATTAAATTAAACTGTGAATACGAAGTCAAAAGATTACTGTAAAGGCACCTTAATTACCATGGTTGAATGGCTTTTAGGTCCTCCTAGGTTCTCATTTATAAGTTAGTTTTTTCTTCCATTGAGAGCCGCTATATTAAATGGCTGAGCTTTCATTTTCTGAGGGTTAAGACAGGTTCAGAAAGTGGAAAAAAACCATGACAAATTCGAAAAGGCGAGTAATTTGATTTCCTGTGGTTCGTTTATTTCAAAAATTTTAACAGCCTTTTTTAGCGCTGTTTCAGCAGTGCTAAAGCTGAAGTAAAGTAGGGCACTTAGCCATCCTTTCATCTCGTCCAGCTCCATGCGGGGGGAATTTTTTCGCAACTACTAGGGGTTCAGAGGAAGTCTTTCTCCGACGCCGTTTCATCTACAGTGGATCCTATTCCATTTCCTATCTTACATCCACCCATGTCCAAGTGGAAGGGTTTTTCTTTCTTATGGGGGTTTACTTTTATCCGTTTCCATCCCAACGATTACTACTATTGGACTTAAAATTATGGATAACTGGGTTTAAACTTCAGTTACACGAAGAACTGCTAATCAATCTCAACGTAATTGATACAAAATTTTAGCTTGTTTCATGTTGTGGTGTGTATTGTATAACACAATATTTTATAACGCCTTTTCTTGACAAGTTATTTGGCATAAACGAAGTTCCCATTTTTTTGCCTTACGACTCCAACCCGAAACTTTAAACCTCTGTTAACCTCACTAGAGATCCAGTTTAGTGCCAAACTTTAACAAAATCTGGATTAAATGTTCATCAATATGTTTCCAAATCTTATTCTCTTTAAATTAACACAAAATTAACTAGTAAAAAATGTAAAACAACTATTTCTCGTCACCGGCTGGCCATATGCAGTCAAAGTTCACGCCATTTTAAAGCTTTTCTTTACTGTAGAAATAAACAAATAAAAACACGTTCACGAATAAATACGTCCACAAGCTTAATATTTTAGAATTACTTTCTCGTTCTTACAATACAAAAGAGCTTTACAATGGTGTGGCGAGGTGTGGTACAGCCAGGAAGGGTTTTATAATTGTGAGAACTTTGATTATATTTCATATTTTCAGTTTATGATTGGAGAATAGTTTTTACAGAAATAAGTCGTGTATTTTTTTATAAAAATTACATTTTTGTTCGATCAATTTCACTTTATTCGACAAAAAATGCATGAAAAAAATTATCAGATTTTTCACTCGACTCCACAGGTTCGAATCTCAGATACCAGTGTTTCAGTATGGAATATATTTGACTCTAATTTTTTACCAACATTGATCTTTTGGATCCTCTTTATTTTCTCCGTGGATAGAGAGGAATTCCCAAAGAATGCTTTGGTCCCTGGTGGCCATGGTAGATGCGAGGACTCTAATAGGCTGTTTATGTGGGAGACACTGACCCGCTTTGTAGGATTTGGCGTGTTTGGTGTGGCTGGGAAATCATCACGTTAGTAAGTAGTTGATTTGGTGTTCGCCGTTGACAGCGATGATGAGAACTTAAGATCCAGGATGTATCCAGCAGTGTGTCTAGGGCTGAAGGATTGGTTGGGGGCTGTATTTCAAAGTCCCCGATTGGATACAGGGGCGAAGAGGTAAATAATTTACACTGCGGGTACAGATTCCCTTGACCGTTTACGGAACCCTCATCACCTTATTCCTGACAGTTTGTTCGTCCTACAGATCAATAAATCCCTGTGGTATATGCACAATTCTCATCACACACTTATTCACAACAACACCCATTGTTGGCACTGCAAATGATCATCATTCCTTTCTTTCTTAAAAAAGTTAAAAAAGAAGGTCATTGTGTTCTGATGATTTGAAGTTTAAACTATCTAATAATATTTTATGGTGGTCATCTAATATCTTTGTATGATTTAAAGCAAAAGCACAGGGCATTACACAAAAGAAATCTCATAGAAAAAGCCATTGAACTCATATGGAAAAGGACCCTTGAAAATATATTCATCTCGAATCACCAATAAATGAAATATCGTTATTTTTCCTTCCAAAGTCGCATAATCATTAAATTCCTTACACAATCAACGTGACACTTTAATAAAATAGTTCTATAAAGGTACACATTATTAGTGAAATCTTGGAGTAAGCCGATTAATAGACTAGTCGTTATTTAATTCCTAGTTTACAGAAAATGTAACCCCTTTATGCATAGCCCTTACATGATCTTATCAGAAGTAAATATTTTCACATTCAGTGGGTGACTTTTTCTTCTACAAGTGAAGTATTAGGTATTTGCGGTCATCTTTCGGAATACATGATTGAAGCAGTGGAAGAATGCGGAAAGGTGATGGTGAATTTAAAGTTTGGAATATATCTTTCCTCGTTCCATCTACAAGATCTATCTTTCCTCGTTCCATCTACGACTACGTTTCCACGTTACATCTACTCTCGTAATTCAGCTTTAGTTTCTCGGTACATCGAATAATAATAATTATGTAGAGGTTATAACAAAATAATATTCAGACCAGGGATAAGTTTGGTCATGGGTTTCACTCACTAGCTTAGCACGTGATGATAAGGTTTTATCAAAGATTAAAATAAAGTCTTCGTTAAATTTAAAGTCACTTCTGAAAATGCTAAGTTCTTACTGAAAACCGTGTCGCTTCACATTATTAGGGATCATGAATATAAGATGAGAGAGATTGCAGAAGGGACGTGTTAAGGCATAAATTGGTGTGTCGGAGGAGTCAGAGATTTCCAAGGTTGAGATTATATTTTGAAATGATAGATTTATTGTATAAGGCAGAGCTAAGAAACGGTGAAAATAAGACGAAAGACCTACAAGTACCCTCCTTTAGATCTGATCTTCTTTTACAGTTCTTTAAAGAATAATGTAAAGTGCTGGGCTTCTTGGATCCTTGTTACACCAAGTGTATACAAGCTTGTTCAATTTAAAATTGCATGATAAACATTCTGAAACATATGAAAGTTCCAAAACTGGCTTCAAGTAACTGTTTATGAGAATGATTTTAGTTGCTTCGGTATGAATAATCAATCACTTTTCATGCTTTGACGTTAGTAATATCAATGCTCTGCAAAAGAATCTAAAGATAAATGGAATAATCATGCTTTAGTCAGTTTTATTAATTTTCTTAATGGTACAATCGCTTTGGAATCAAGTAAAACTCATAATAATCGTCGATCTATTACTGGGGAAGCTATTCATTACACATGCATATGTTGGAGGAGAGGATAAGGGGTTTAATTAAAATATGTGGCAAGTTTTTCAAATTTCACTTTTACTTTGCAATTCAATTAGAGAATAGTAAGTAAAGATCATGGTAGTGATAGAGAGATCTTTTGTAACTGCATTATAATTTTGAAAATATATTCACCACAGTAATTGTGGAAGATTATCAAAGTGCAAGTAATCGAATGAAAATATAACTATCAAGTTATCCCAAAGCGTACAAAAATTTTAATGTTTTTTCTTACTAAATTTTGGCACCCGTCTTTTCTACTAAGATCTAGGTAACGCCCTAGATAAAAGAATACTAATATTCTTTAGTCTATGATAATATACATAAAAGACGCATAAATATGAAGACTGAAAAAAATGGAGTGTACAGAAGGATGTGTGGAAATTTGTGTTAAATGTATAGATTAACCGGCCATAAAATCTGAAACAGGGCCAAAGAACAGGAATTATTTTGTAAACCTGAGCGAAAATTCAAGTTTAGCTCAGCACCTATGTAGTATTAACCATTATTGTAACTTTGACCCCGAGGTATCACACCATTTGGACAATTCGCGGAAGCTGGACTTTGAAATTGCAAACATCCAGTATGATATTTTAAGTTATGACATTGTTCCCCGGCAATTCCCCTCTTCTCAATGTACCTCCCTTCACTCTATTAGTGACCTTATACCAATGTACATACCTTACCGATGTTAATCTCTCAACTTATCTGCACCTCTCAAACACACACAACATTCCCTTCCCCCGTCGCCCTCGCACTATGCCTCCACACTGAAATATATATGTACTTGGCACCCGTTTTCTTCTTCATTGAGGAAGGCGTGTGCCGAAGCCTGGGTTGGCTAATAAATAAGTATTAAAGTCATATCTATCAATTTTTGAATATATAGGTAGAATATACTGTAGAAGATTTATTTTTTGTAATAAATAAAACGGATGTATTTAACTAACGGAACGTTTTTCCAGAAATTTCACGATCCTTATATTCCATGTCTTTCCGTCGCAATGACACCTACTCAGCCATCAAAACAGCTGATTTATAGTGTGTGGTTTTTCTTTGTGTCAACCCCACGGGTGCCAGTCAACGAAATCGCGCTTTCCGTTCGAAGACCAGCGTATATTATACAATAAAATGCTTTTTTCTCATTTGCTGGTAGCCTCATCTGGGTTCTCCTATTTTATTGGTGATTTGTCAGTTTTGAATAAAAAAACTTTTTCGATTAAGTATTTTAACGTTTAATAAAATGCATAATTCCCAAAATAAATTCATAATTTGCTGTTCCCATCTTATTGAGCCCAACTCAATATTTCCCACCTCATTGAGCACAGTAACCATTGCGATGAATTACTCCAATTTTCTCTGGCATTCGGCCTAATAAGCTATAAATGTCGTCACTCCGGAACACATCAGGTCCCGTATATTCCGGACTAGCGACCTCCCACTGTAGTTTTATTTTTCATTTTAGGTGGGTACACACTCACCGGTAGAGTAAAATCCCTATAACTTTCATTATAAATTCGGGATTCTCCCGCCCAACCCGTTGTTGGACGGGATCTTCACTGCTTCACTCATGGCAGCTCTGGCCACCTTCGACGCTGCAACTCCTAGAAGCAGTACCTATTCAAGTAATTCTCTCGTGTCCCCGTTCCGTCGTCTTTTAAGTCTCCCTCTCTCCTTCCCGGACGTCCCTTTCAGGGGCGGCCCCCTTTCACACTCCCTCCCTTCCTCCAACAGCGACCACTTACCCTCTCCTCCATTATAACCCCTCCCTTTTATTTCTCTCTTCCAGGAGCCACCTTCTGTCGCCATTACTCCAAGACTAAGACTTCCCCGCCTCCTCCGCCCCCACCACATTTCCCTCCATCTGCCGGCGGCATCCGGAAGAAAGGTCTGCCCTCGTGATGAATGGACGGTAAGTAGACTGTCTCTTTCTCTTCTCTTCTCTGTCATCCTCCCGTCCCCTGCTGTTCCTCGCGTACTTTGCCTTTGCGAGACTTGCGAACCTTCTCCTCCCTTCCTCGTCCTTATGCTGCGTCCTTCCGAGAAGCCGCTGCTGTCAATCGAATTTGGTGTGACAGCACCGATTCGAAGTTTCGGCCACGGACGGACAGTGAGTTTCCGTGCTGTTGTGCCCTTTTCAGGTTGATACGTGCGAATATGATGACTGCTTTTGCACCTAGGACTTCCTCCATCCATTTTGGATTTGCGAGAGATTATTTCCAGGGTTACGTAATGATTTAACACGATTATTTCTATTGTACTAGTCTCGAGGGAAAGTATTGTATTCGTTGCTATTGCAGCAAAATCTTTCTTGGTCTTTTTCCTAAAATGTCCACGGCGCCATTTTGCAGATTTAGGGGTTCACTGCAGTAGTTAGTTTAGGAAACATGGGTTTCTTAAACCACGAATGAAATCGCAATGCCATGAAGAAATGGCATCCTTTGTATTTTGTGAATTACATATGAACTCTCTTCAATTCCTTTTACTTCGAATGCTTAGGTTTCACAGAATATTTTTTTATTTCTTAAACTTCTTCGTAAGTGGCGAAATCAGTGTTTATTTACTGAATAAAATTTAACATTTGAACCTACTAATTTTGATCTCTTTATATATTTATTGACTAAAAGGATTTAATTTTCTTCAAGGACTAATAAGAAATATTTTCCTATGTTAATTTTGCTTAAATAAATGATATACATAGTGTATAGTTATCTACGTATTTAATTATGTACACAATAATAATAATAGAGACAACTAGCTTGAGCACATTTTTATTATGACGGCGAGGATTCTTTTAAGAGGTTGCTTCATTTTAATTCTTGAATAACTTTCGAGAAAGAAAAGAAAGTGGTTTTGTTTTGATTCGGATGGCATTCATTGGGAATTATGAGAACCAGAATATCTTCCATCCCTCAGAGTTTGGTTTAAGTTATTAACGTGTAATCGCGTCGAAAGAAAATTTTGGATTCGCAATGAATAGTATAGTAGACTAACAGTAACTCCTTTTGCTAATTTATTAAAACTTGTTCTACATTACTATTATAAATAAGAAATTAAAAGCCGAGAAAGTATTAAGTAATTTTATAGTTATTGCCTTAATCACCTGCTCGAAGGATAGGATATATATTTATATTGATGTGAGAAATTATTCTGCAAGACAAAGGTAGGAGGGACGATATAAATTAATATTATTAGCTTTTGGATGTTTTCGTGCAGTTATGGATACTAAGTTTTTATGCAAGTTTTCACGGAACTGTCACTCATTCATATGATGATATTGAATTTCCGTTTCCTTACATTTTTAGTTTCAGAAATAATTAAACCGTCTGACCTTGCTGCGTCAATAAGTTATCTTAACTTCATTGATGGACCAGACAAAATTAATCCTCTGTAAACGATCCAAAATCAATCTAAGTAATACAATCAAACCAGTTTCATTTAATGAATTTCTGGTGCCTCTACTGACTAGAATCCGGTTTTTTTGTGGAATATAAAATCATCCTTTCCATAAATGTTGGGATGATGAAATACTTTTAGTAAAAGTCTCCTTATGGATGTGCTCTGCCTTTTTTTTCTATTTTGAAAATCACTCTTTAGAACTTTGTGAGTGAAGATCGGGGCTTTCGCGCCCCGGAATTTCATGGGAAAGTCAACCCTTGAAATGTTATGAGAAAACTTTAATTGGATAATGGATTAAGGGATTACTTCGGGTCTTATAAACTTCTTTCGCAGGTAACTTTTTGGAGCCGATCTAAAGTTCAATTTTACGAGTCGGCTGCTCCGCACCTGGAAATAACTTTACTTTATCATTACGGATAAAAATACACAAGCATGACTGCATATATTTTTGTGTGTGTGTGTATATATATATGTATGTGTGTGTTTGTGTGTGTTACATGTTGTTCTGTAGTAGAAATTTAGTGGAGTAAATAGCTGCAGAGCTTTGTTTTTTGTGTTTAGTAAGAGATGGAAATCGTACCTTTCCAACACCTCGCGCATCTTTTACCATAAGGATTACGTAATATTTTCTAAGGACATAGTAAGCTGATAACATTTGTCATAGCTCTACTAAACATCGCTTGAGAATTGTTATTCCTCATTCTCCAGTGACATTATATAAAAAGTTTTCATCTTCCTCTATATCCAAGTAAAGTTCTCTATTATTCCAGTTAAACCTTTTAGTGCGACATTATAAAAATTTATAAAATATCAAGTGTCAAAATGTATCTAAAATCTCATTATATATCTTGGAGAGCTTTATTTTATCTAGCTTTTGTGTCTTCCAAATTGGAGCATCACAGCCGAAAGACCTTCATTTTAGGAGACATGTAGAAACATAATTGCAACAACGACATTATCTCACCGAATCATGATAATCCTTCATTTGTCCATACATAATCACACTTTTTTCCCTTTGAACCACTATGTCCATCATTGTGACAAGTAACTAAAAAGGAAGAACATAGATTAAAGTGCAGGACTGTTTCCAAATAACATGTTTTTAATCGTTATATAAAATGGCGTCCAACTGATAATTTTCGCTTCTTTATGTAACCATTAAACATTTTTTAGTCACCTGATTTCATAGACATTGATTAAATATGGGAAAATAATTATTATGTCATAGAATTTATTATAAAACATTTTAATCTTATGCAAAAATATTAAGCTGATGTTATTAGTCCTTAATATGAAATATATTTTAACTGGGTGGACTTTGGATATTGAAATTTGATTCGAATTCGCTAATTAATATTCGCTAATATTCGTGAAAATAACTCCGCCATTTAAAAAAAATTGATTCTTAGCGAAACACTTCGTGCTGAAATAAAGTGTCTCCCAAGTGGCGTGTCCCCGTTATGGCGGATTGTTCTTTTCTCTGCATCTGCTGTTTTTCCCAAAACGTTATGGTACTCAGAAAACCACTTATCTTCGGTTTTACTGCCTAGATGTGTGACCTGGATTTGAAAACAAGACTCAACGGCCAGCAACTTAACGCCTTACACTCTAAATTGCCGTCTGCTGAATTATCCTGGTGGGTAGCAGATTTTCCGCCTAACCGGTCGTGGGTTCGTGTTCCGCCTAGGTTATATATTTTGTATTCGTCTCATTGAGTGCTTTCTTCTATTATGTGAAAGGTGACGCACCATTATTGTCGACGTACCCGATGGACCAAAATATGCCCTACTAATACTCATTGTTGTCATACTATAGTGCTTTTTATTTCACATTGATAATTATTTCATGAAGAAGAAGTCACGCATTTAAATTTTTGACAAAAGCAAATAAAAAAGAGAGGATCAGAGTTCACGGAAAGAGGGTTAGAAAAGGCAGATGGAAAAGTATTGCTCCCTTGGGATGATCCAGTGACACTGAATGGAATCGTAAACCCCTTACTCTTTTGTCCTCTAAGAATCATCGTAATCTCTTCCCCACTACCCGTCCTTCCATCCCTACGAACCTCCTTATCCCTTCATATTCGATCCCTTACCTTTCCTTATCTTTCTCCTTTCCTTCCTCACTCCCTCAGAATCCAATACGGTTTTCCTGCACTCGGCGTTTGCGAAGAATCCCCTATCTCTATCCTAATGCACTTCCTAGTCTCCGGTTCTTCCTATTTCCCTGTGATCCTCCGGTTTTTTTTGCTGTCATTTATTTTTACCTTCCGCTCTCTCTCTCTCCATTTTTGCTTCACCACCCTTCCACAGGTTTGCCTTTTCGTCAGTCTCCATTTCCCCAGAGTTTATTTTATCATTATTTATTTATTATTATTTTCTTGTTCACTGTCTCTAGGGAAATCCTAGATGTCTACGCTCAAGCCCCGGATGTCGTCCTTCCCTACGTTTCAAAAGAGAGACGACGATTCTGAATACTCTCCGTCGCTCCAGACATTTCGACCTCGTTTTTCGCGCTGATGGTCTCTCATAAGACACATATTTATTAAAAAAGGGTTGAAAGGATATGTACCGTGTCGGAAGGTTGGATGGACCTTGAGAGGTATATAAAATTTCTGGAGGCGTTGCATCATTTTGATGTAATTAATTTTTTTCATCGGGATCCGGTTCACTTTCACTATATATATCCTTAGACTTTATTTTGGTGAATATTAATGGCATCGAAAGATCTCCCATATTATTATCATTTATAAGACTGTAAATGATGTTTCACCTTATTATGAAGACTAAGAACGATTATCTGATAAAATTTATGGCAACTATTAAATTTCAACGGTGAGAATTAATTATCCATAATCAGATAAATTTATTTTAAAAGTCCTTCTAATCTTATGAACATATTAGTGCCATTAGATTGAACAGTTTATTAATGTTTTAAGCTTGTGTGATAAGTTCAGAATTTCCTCAGAAAAACGACTTGAAAGTCATTCTGAAAGTTTTCCGAATAATGCGTTATTTAGAAGAGCTATTCCCATACAAATTAACTAAATTTCTTAAAAGCACTTGCTGATAGGTTTAAAAATCAGGGAGAAAGTATTTATTACAGTTAAGCACTCATTTATAAATATATATAAAAATAAGAGTCCTATTTTCAATTTATTTATTATGACAACGCAAATATACTAAGGATAATGAATACATTTACAAGCTAATAAAACTAATGTCCATATTACATTCATCCTGAAATAATCAATAAAAATGAATGAATCATTGTTAGTCAGAAAATTCACGAAAGCCGGTTTGGCTATCAAAATTTAATAAGCCGCTGCTATTCTTCGTGATGAAGTTTTCTATTTCTTCGTCCCTTTCATTATTCTAATCTATAGCCATGTGGACCCTGAATTCTCGGATGGTACACTATGGTACTTTGGTATTATTTTCAGCAGCTCTAGCACTTAAGAACTATTATACTTTGTTTAGTTCGATTGGTTTAGATTGTCCATTTCTTAATTAGTTTTTGTAAAGTTCTCTGTTCCATTTATATAGTCTCCTGCACTTATTTCTTGAATTTTGTAGTGCACTACGTTGTCACCAATTTTGGTTGAAGTTGCGTTCATATCCAGTGAACCTCCAAATTGAAACGCTATTTCGATCCCCAACCATGTTAAATCCCATCTTTACCCATATGATTTCCCTTTGACTTTTAAAAAGTTTAATTGACAAATCTTCCAACCAGAGCACAGTTATCTGATATGCGGCATTTTTGGGTGTCTGATACACAGCCATTAAAGTCTGTTCGATTCCTGCCTGTGGTCATTTTTGATTTAGTCTTTCAGTTTCCGTTTTCGGCCCTCCCCAGGTAACTCATTTCCTCGGCACCACCTGTATCTGGAGGCATTCCCAGATCCGCCACCATGGGGAGGCGCCCGATGGGGAACTGGAAACCCCATACGGTGCATTATCCGAGAATAGACTTCTTCGAACACCCTCCCCTTTTTTTCTCGCTTTTCCATCTTCATTTCCATATCATTACCTATGCTCAATTTTTTCCGACTTAAATGTATGGGAGATGACAGGCTCTCCTGAATAGAGTCCTACAGAGCAAATAAGGACACAGGCCTCAAATTTTAAGTGGATTCTTCCTCTCAATTTAGGGGTAGGAGCACTCAAAGTATTGAATAATTATGCAATTCAAATTCCTGGTGAATCCCCAGAGTAGAAAGTGAATATTTCTGCATGCTTTGTCCTAAATTTCGTGACTTTTAATTTTGTGCAATGGATACTGAGCGACTAAAAGGTTGCCGCCTTTCGTTAACTAGAGTTTTCGTGGAAAACAGCTTTCAACGATTACGAAGAAGATATTTGAACGTTGAATAACTATTTTCACCTAACATCACTTTAATAACTACCTGCACTAAAATACGCATGACTTTATATGCCATGTATGCATAGAAATCATTATTGAGATTAATATTAAACCTATTTAAAATTGAATCCTTGCTTTCAGTTTTGAAGTGAGAGAAATCGTTAGGATAATAAGAGAAAATTTATGATTTTTAGTCAGTTCTGCTTTGTGTCTATTTTTGGAATATAAACCTGTAATAATCCATCTGACTTTTGTAATTTTAAATCATGGTTAGGGTGTGATTTATTATCATAATCCCACTATTCCAACACTCTACAGACTATAGCATCATTAGATTGCAGATGAAGTTTTCCATTTCTACCATCCTGGATACGAATCATGGTGCATGCACTCATCAACCAGACTCTCTTGTCTCTAGCCTACTAAGCACCAGGAAGGTAATACTGTTGAGGCTAAAAAAAATTAAAAATATTGTATTAAAAGAACAAAAAGCATCCTCATTAGATACTAACTTATAAGGATCCATATAGAATTTAGAACACTATAAAGGAATATCCAGAATTTGTGCCTCTTTAATAAGTTTATTATTTCGTCTATGTTTCTATGATTGCCTAAGTTGCAGTAAATTCGTCTATCAAGTTGTTGGTCCGGGACTAAGATACCAGTGTGGCCCATAACCATCTGGATAACTCACTACTTGGGACTTTATAGATGCCAAAACTTTGTTCTAAGAAAAAAGTATATAGGAAACATTTTTTGACCTAAAATTTAATGGAAAATAGTATATTGCATTGGGTGTGAACATCATTTTAGCAAAATTAATTAATTAATTTAGGGTTATCGTGGGAAAATATTTAATATATAAACAATTAAAATATATTTGCGTAAAAAAAACCTCTGAAAGAAGTATTTCAAGTGTTTTATTCCTCATCATTACATTCTTCACGTCAGCGACTGCAATTTGAGCTCAAATTAATCGATTGAACATGGGCACCCACTTTGACGCAAGAGACTCTCGGGACCTTGCGAGTTCGTTTCCGAAACTCCGCACCAGTTGTTGCACTCTCTACCTTTCTCCATCTCTCTCTTTTCTCACACTGCCGCTGTGTTCGGGAAGGAGAGTGTGAGAGCGGCTGGGAGAAAAACTGCTGGAGTCAGTGGTTCCACTCATAAAATGGATTCTTTCTGAGAGGCCCGGGGATACGAAGGCGTGGGTGCCTGGTCTGGATGGGATGCGGCATTGGAATACATGCGGACGGCGTGGTTGGGGTCGGGAGGAGGGGGGGGACTGTGTGTGGGGACGGGAGAGAGTATGCAGGCAGCATTAGAATGAAGTAGAAAACCCTTTGCACTCACACACACACACACACACCAAGTTACCGGACTATGCAGGGAGGCAACGGTTTCATGAATACTAGGGAATTGAACAGAAAAAAGGGGAACCTCATAGTGCTGCATAAGATAAATATGGGATAAGGAAATTTTTTGTCTTTTTCCACAACCCTCGTTTGAAGTATTCGAAATGAATTCCCTTGGAAGAGTACCTCATCATCTTCTAGGGATACAGTTCTTGCCTACGGGCAAACTTAAAATTTTATTCATCGTGTCTGATGATGTCGGAAATAAATAACTTAGGAGCGAATCCGTCTTTGGAATAATTTTCGTCGCATGCATAATGGAATTGCATTACATTTTCCAGCGAAAATTCACTCCATTGTGGTTAAATATCGTGAGTGCTACAACTGCGGATTTTTGCCTAGTTAGGTCAATCAAAAAATTAAAGGTAATTTAATGACTATGACCCTAATATTAAAGCCTCTACGTATATGTACATATATATATATATCTACATACTTACTGAGGCTTTAAAAAATTACAATCAACCAGTTGCCGCGCATGTTAGTTCATTTTGAAGCGAAATTTCGTATAACAAATGAAAGAAATTCATATATCTTGTTACTATTTGTTTCAGTGATAGAAAATAATAAGTTACAAAACATTCGAAAAACTTGTTTTGAAATAATTTAATAATACACTTATCAAGTATTCCTCTCAGCAATCAGGAGAAAAACCGTACTTCACCGCGAACTTTTATAAAAACAAGTGCACTAATTTGTCTAAATTATTCTTGCTAAAGTACATTTAAAAGTAATTTTCTTTTGGAGAAGTCAGTTCGTTAGTGCATGTTTGTTTGCCTTTATATATACAAACTAGTTATTTAGTATCGAAACAAAAAACTGGTGCCATTGTTTCCATTGTGTTTTCTCTGTGATAATAGTCAAATTTGAAGGCCAACTCGAATTTTTATGCAATTAAGGGTAACTGAAAACATTTATTAATAACAGTAAAATAATATTATATTTAATAAATGAAAATTTAATGTTTGATTGCTATATTTTTATAGCGCTCTGTTTTACATAAATCCCATATTTCTGCGCTAAATTTCCGTGACAGTTGTTGGAACATTACAAACTACTTAAAATGTGAAGTAACATATCCTTAGGATAGAGAAGGAGGTCGGTATTCGGGTAGGAATACATAGGGGTAAGTAGAAATTCTTCGATAACACATAGGACCTGAAATATTCCCCGAATTGGCATCGTACCACGAATAATGAGAGGCAGCAAACTTCAATCCACCTTCCAATCAATCAAATTACACGAATATTCAGTTACCCCATTACCGCAAATATTAATTTTCCTTATCATAGTCACCATTGCATCTGCTTCTACCCGTGCAATCATATCCGCAAACATTTCTATCAATCAATTCGCAGAGCACTTAATTTCGTACTCTGATTAATTATGCAGCCTATGTTTTCTAAGCGTGTTTGGCATTTCTGTTTATTCTTAACGCGTCCGCACTTTATATCTCCTACTTCTGTGAAAGATAACGTGGAAAACAGGCAGCTCTACGGTTTAAGAATAATATATATAAATATAAGGTAATATACATATTTCATGAATATTTAAAATCCTTCCTATTAATCCAACTTTGATGAAATTGGAGGGTCGGGCATCCATTTCCTTGATTAGAATCAGAATTAGCCGTGGGTGCAGGCACGATTTCTCGGTCGGACGAGCGGACGAATGAAATGCGAGCCTGGATTAAGAAACTTGTCAAGGAGCCGTGGTAGTGGAATGAAACACCTCTACTTCACGGCCAAACTAAATGAATGAGAAATGAAGGTCGAGGTGCGGAAACGGCTGGACGCACAACGCCCCCCCCCTCCCCCCCACTGCTCTTTTTTTTTGGTCTTCCCCCCCCAGATCGGCTGCCGAAGAGATTGATTCTTTCTGGGAATTCCCTTTTACGACTTAACCCTCGGTCCCGGAGAGGAAAAGAAATGTGGCCGAAGGAAATGCGCTCAAACGATAAAAAATAAAAGGAAAAAGGATACGAGGGGAACGGCAGGAAGGAGAGAAGCGGACGAAAGGTTTAACAGAGAGAGGTCGCAGATATAGTAATAGTGGAAACATTGACAGGAAAACGGATACGGGGCAGATTTTGAGGGAAGGAAAAACGGGCTGCAGGGGGAGTGTAGAAAAAAGTTGAGAATTCAGATCGATTCTGTGAAAATATTAACTGGGAAACATACTATAAAAGAATATATATTATTTAGATTCATTTTTTAATTCGTTATTTCATTCATTCGTTTTCTTATTATTTAAGTCCATCCATTTACGTTGTTAGTAAAGCCATACCGGTCGTATTAACTACGCAAATGGTATAAACCATGGATGAAATTACAAGCTAATGCTTTTAATGGATTACATTGTTGCACTGAGTCGACGAGATGTAGATTCCTTTATCCTACCCAGGTATATGTGTGACTATCCTTCACCGTTTTCAAAACTGCCTGTTCAATTGGCTAAACGGTTTAAATTTGGTGTTTTAGTTAGGTTTTGGTGTTACACACTGCGAACATCTCTCGTACCTTCCGGAAACCCGAGAGTAGTGTATGGAAAATGAAACGCATTGCACGGAAAAAACATTAAAAATCATCTCAACCAACCGTTGGAACAGTTATTTCGTGCCGGATCATGGGAATGGACCAACCTAGTACTGCCTCAGGGTCCCCAGGTTGGGACCCTATAAATTGCAATAGGTACTGAAATTCCTATACTATAGTCATACGCATCAGGGGGGCGATTAATGTTACAACTTTATGGATTGAGAAGAAACCAATTATTAATCTTGTATCAAATACGGTACCAGGGTTATTATTAGGATCATGAATCTAATGAATCTCTAGATTTAGATGCCGGAGTTTGGAGGAAGGTGTGAAAAACCTTTTGTCAGTGGGCATAAAATTTTGTAATTTGTCACTTTAATCCATGCTCTTCTTAAGTTGTGTTAAACGAATAGGGGGCAACAAATTGGAATACGCAGCCAGGATCACTACCTATAGGATCTCTAATAGTATCCTCTATGAATATTAGCTTTACATTAGAAAATTTTGCGTAAAGAACAAATTGTCGGTGTCTATTTCTCGTTGCTTTTCAGTAAGCACGCGTCGTAGTTTTCTCCAGTGTTCGGTTGTTGAATCCAAATTTGCGTTTTGTATTCGATTACTGTAATTAAGTTTAATGAAGTAAACATCTATAAATATGATTTGAATACATAACTGGTCAAAGTGGCATCTTTGAATGAGGTGGGACTGATTTAAGTACATTGTAGAACGATACCGTGCAACAAATGTGACCGGATGTTAGAAATGTTTTTTTGTTTTTTATGGTACTATACAAGGTAAATTTTTGTTTACATCACATTGATGTGACAGGAGTAGAAATGTTGTTCGGTTCTGCAAAATTGGACCTGCATATCTTTCAGTCAGTCATTCGGATATTTAAATTAACAAATCAATATAATGCCGGACATTTTTTGCACCGTAGAATGCCATTCCATGGACAGTAAATTATTCCGTGCACGGTCGAAAAGTACAATAAAGGCTAGTTTTGATGGAAAAGGGTTTATTTGATTGTGATGTGTGAAATAAAAGTCCTAAATCTATGGAATTTTGAATATAATTCTACGTATGATCCATATGCCTGATCGAGTTATCAATTGCTCAGCTGCGTGGGTGGCGTAATCGGTTTTTGTATAAAATCTCCTAAATAATTCAGAGGAAGACTCAGTTAGCAATATAGTTAGCACAATTGGAACAAATAAAATTTTTATTTAATACAACCGGAATTAATAAAATATGCTATTTCTT
Organism: Rhinocypha anisoptera; assembly: GCA_011762765.2. Classification (NCBI taxonomy): domain Eukaryota; kingdom Metazoa; phylum Arthropoda; class Insecta; order Odonata; family Chlorocyphidae; genus Rhinocypha; species Rhinocypha anisoptera. The sequence continues at coordinate 1,727 of WURS02467895.1, read as the reverse complement.
TCCCTCCTCGGTTTTTCTTTTCTGTCGTTTAACTCCATGTCCTTTCTTAATTAGCTACATTTACAGTCGCATGTAAGAATATTTATTACCTGTGTCGTATGAAATGTAAGAGTTTCCAGCCCAGAGGGTAACTAGTAACTTTTTATTTGACTTACAATATAATATACAGCTATTTTTTATTTTGGATGGCTTTACCTGAGTTTCTCTATAGTTTTTATTGCGATTTTTCCTAGAAAAAGGATTCTTCTATGATTTTTGCTAGACTGTCGATTCCCCTTAATTTTTCATCTAGCATCGCTTATCTGAGTTATGGCGACTATAAATTTTCTTTCATAGTAAAAAAACAAATGTAAGTAATTTGTAATCATCAGTTAGTTTAATCCTTTCGTATTACCATCGTCTTCTGTCTTACAAGACTGTTCTGACTTTGATTGTAGTAGTTTTATTCATTGATATTTTAATTTCGTTCCATATATTTTGGGTCTTATTTGTGGGTTACCATATGCTTTGCATATATTGACATATGCAAAGCCGCAAGAAATACTATCGGAAGATGTGTTCTATTACTTTCCCTCTTCTTTCTGTTGCTTAAGCAATATGAATTAAGCCATCGCCTTATCCATTTCTACCTCTGCGTATTACTCTGCAAGACTCAATTCCATTCAACGATTATCACTCTTCCGTGGAGCAAAAGTTTCAATAAGTACGATCCTCTTTTCACTGTGTCTCCTATAGTACAGACTTACTTCTTTGAAAATGTTTATAGAGGGTTTGGAGAGAATGAGTTGTGCCAAGTTATGTTACCCGTAAACAGTTGCTTGTTATGGCAGACAAATTTTTCCGCCAGTGCTCATTTTTTTGTTATCTCCTTTCAGGGGAAAATGAAAACTTAAGACACTAATTGGAAGTAATATTTTGCAGAATTTTACTTTGACGAGGTACGAGACTCCTTCCGACGCATGGGCATCATTATCAGGCGTACCTGATGACGACGCGTTTACGTCGAAAGTGGTGGTACCGTGAGAACAAAATTCTGTGGAATATTGAGTAAAGAATACTAGGAATTTATTCTGTATATTACTTAGATTCTTAAGTTTTCATTTTCCTATGGACATGAATTTCCACATGGTTCAGCCTACAGCTGTGTATATATTATCTCCTTTCTTCTACCAGAGGTAATGCGGATACAAATTTATAGCGAAATTCTTCCACTTGAATGATTATATATATATATATATATATCCTTACCACTTGCCATTTGACAATTTTTCTGGCTTCATCTGCCTTTGTTTCATTCACTAATAATGTAGTCGTCGGAAAGTCAGCGAGTGAAAATATGCTCTTCGAATTCCCCATTCCGGGCACGCGACACTCAGGAGGAGTTCGGTGGGATGTTTTACCATAAATATTTAACCGTCGGCCTTCTGCTTAAGTGGGAGACGGGTCACACAATGAGTGCAGGGGTCCAGTCGGAGTCATGCTCAGCCGTTCTCCTCTCCGGCCACTCCCCTGCCTCTTACCCCCACACCAAATGGTCTCTCCACACCTACGCCCCCTTACCCCCCACCTCTCCCCATACACCCTCTCACCTTAACGTTGTTTTTACTGCCGGGGAATAATGAAGCATGCGAATGGAGGGTTTAGTGAGGGCCCCCCTATCATTCTGCCCAATATCCCTATTCTCTCTTCCTACCCCGCTTACCCAACATTATACCCTCTATCACAAC
>WURS02467885.1:0-13201 GCA_011762765.2 Rhinocypha anisoptera | reverse complement strand
TATTTTAATCGATTATCTTCAAAAAGGAAAAACCATTACAGGAGCATACTACGCATCATTACTTGACAAGCTGAAGGAGAACTTGTGGGAAAATGGCCACATTTGCAGAAAAAGAAAATCCTATTTCACCAAGACAACGCACCATCTCACACCTCAGCGATTGCCATGGCGAAAATCCAGTTTGAATTGCTTGACCATCCGCCTTAGTCACCAGATCTAGTCCCAAGCGACTTCTTTTTGTTCCCTCATCTAAAAATTGCACTCCGACAGATTTTCGTCAAATGAAGATGTAATCACCTTTGTGAACAATTATTTTGCAGAGAAAAACTCCCAAGTACTTTTTGGACAGGTTACAGAGGGGAGCATCTCTGGGAGAAGTGTGTAGAGTTACAAGGAGACTGTTGAAAAATAAAAAAAAATTTCAGAAAAGTCTTATATCTTTGTTGGGTTGGAAACTTTTCAGACCATCCTCGTAAATACATAGAGGCAGCAGTCAGAGGAAAGGTAGTTCGGGAACACCTGTTCCTTTTTTCTGAAATCAAGGAATTATAGTGGGTGAAGGAAGTGATAGCTTGTGAGTAATTTTTGGCGGAGGGCAGGAAAATTCATGTAGAGATTTAATAGTGAATAGAAAATAGAGGTTCATCACATTGAGCAGATGGACAACAGAATAATGATGGTAGAAGTAAAAACAAATCCAGCTAACTTGTATACTCGATGGTTCTTGGCTTAACTATGTGGAAATTCATGATTACAGGAAAATGAAAACTTAAACACTAAGTAATATTCCACAGAATTTTATTTTCGCAATATTACTTGTTTCGACACTAGTAGTACGTTGAAAATAAAATTCTGTGTAATGTTACTTCATGTTTAATTTTTCATTTTCCAACTAACTTAGTTGCATGCAAGGTACTCACCAGGAGGAAATAGAGTAGAAAAGAATGGGAGATTGGGGCCTGGTATGCTATTTAGGGGTGAAGGAAGAGATGAAATTGTGGCAGGGTAATACGTATTTGGAATTAGAAATAAAATTGGAAAAGTAGTTGGGTTTCATGGAAGAAGTTGTTTATTGGTAAAGAACATAGAATTAAACACTTCCACAGATAGCAACATTTAGGAAATACTAGTAAGCACAGGGAGATAGCTAGTAGGTTATATCATGGTTACACACGGATTAAGGAATAGAATCATCAATTTCAGAACAATTTATGCAACTTAATTGCTGTCATCCATCTTGCTGGGAATTTCATACTCCATTGATCTGTAGAAAAAGTATCTCCAAAAATAATGCCTCCATGTCAGAGAGCATTTTCTAAAATGTCATTAAGACCAATGCACTTAAGTGGAAAATTCTGTGGACATGACTCGCAACAGATAATCTTTACAGGAAATTTAATTGAACAATTGCAGGAGAAACATATACAGTGAAATCTCCGTTAATGGACATCTCCCACTTATGGACAGAATTTGATTCTCCAGCAGAATTATATGCTCTTGATCTCACCTCTGACTTAAGGACATCTTCTGCTGGACCATTAGTGTCCATAAAAGAGATGTTTTACTGTATACAGAAGCACCAGGCATCATCTTGAAAATGAATATTACATTAATGTTGTCTTTTTCTTATTAATCTTATGCTCCTACCATAACTCAGCACATGGTGTCTGTAAAATAGTTATGACAGTAGTTTTTCTGTAAGTAAGACATCCTGAGTGTAACACATTAACAATATTGTTGCTTAACCCATAGCAGGAAGGAGATATAAGTGATAACTTAAATTAGATAAATTGAAGAAAGTTTTGTGCTACACCAGCTTATCTTCAGGGTCGTCCTTCTGGTTGAAATATAATCTGGTGAAACCTAAGAACAAATGGCTCAGAAATTAAAATATGTTATATATTTGTGAAAATCACAGTGAATTATTGTGTGTGTCCATTGCTTTCTTGTTTACATGTCCACGTACATGATGGAATTGAATGTTTTATGCACAATTATCATGGATGTTAGTTGCTTTTAAGTAACTGTTATTTCCAAAAAGTAGAAATTGAAGATTGAAAGGAATCTTCATGCAGGAGGGCTAAGTATTGTAGTTTTATTACCATTGTTTCAATTTTTGCACGACTTTTTAATCTGTTCAGTGCCGTCGATATTTTGATAAAACACTGAAGTACAAGGAGGTTTTTTGCATGTTTTCTTAAAAAATTCAGTATAGGCTTACATATTTGTAAGTGTGCATATTTTGTAAAATAAAAAGATACTCTCTAGATTAATATTGAACAATTTTTAAAATATTTTTTTTATTTCCATTAGTTTTCTGATTTGGTATATGTAAAAAGCATTCTGTGTATCAAAACATATGGAGTAGTTTGAGAGCAAACCTCCTTGTTCTTAACAATGTAGGACACATCCTAAGTCATTTACTGTTTTCTTTCTACCAGAACCAAGTTTGTGTTGTTGGGATTGGTGGTTCTGTTACTAATGGTAGATTGAATACATAAAGTGCAGTAGTTTCTAACATTTTATCGATCTCTTGATTTGAATATAGGAACAACAAAAATCAGTCGCCATGATTGGAGAATTATTTATTAATATGCATTCAAAAACAGCACAAGGCCAATTACATTGGATATGTAACATAATAAATATTAACAACAAACAATCAAATTATAAATATATGCCAAAAAGAAAAAAATTACAAAAATTCAACCATAAAGGAAGGGAAAAGGGATCGGTGGTGCAGATAGGAGGTGAATGGAAATTATGTCAGTGAAGGTACACGATATTGGTGGGGTGGATGCAAGGGGTCGATGTCAGGGTGACTTTTTAGTTCGTTATTATAGGTTGCTGGTAGTCGAAATATGAAGGAACGTTTGGTAATAGAGAGGCAAGGAGTGGAGAAGTGGAAAAAGTCGTGTGATCGAGTCCTACGAGTTGGGACTCCAATGTGGAAAAGGGAAAGAAGTTCCAATGGTCTAAATTTACTACATATTTACTATATTTATGAAGAATTTAAAATCACAACAGTAGCGGCAGTCTGTCGGCGATTTGAATCTAACGGAGGATCTTAAATTAAGTGAAGTGGTGAAACAGTAACCTGAGAGGTGATATTTAATTATTGAAAGGAAAAAGTTTATTGGACATTCCAGATAGTCAAGAGTAGAGGGAGGTGCAGTTGTCCAAACTGGGGAGCAGTATTCAAGTGTGGGTAGCAAAGAAAAAGGCTCGGAGCACCGACATATCGCACACCTCTCCTTAGCAATAAATTAAACCGACTAACTTCATGGCACTGGAAGAAGTGCTTTTAATGTGTTCATGAAACATAAGCTTTTAGTCGAAGATGACTCCTAAGTCCTTTTGAGTGGTAACAGCAAGGAGAACATTATCTGAAATTCTGTAAAAACGAGTTTGAACTGCTTTGCTCAAAGTGAAGGAAAGAAATGAAGATTTACATGGATTTATTTTAAGTAACCAAGAGCTTATCAAGTCAAGTGTCTGCTGCAAGGTGGTGCAATCTTTGTTAGATTTTATTTTCCTGAAAATTTTGCATTCATCAGCATATAGGAGAATTTTACATTCTGTGGTGGAAATGGTCTCGACTAAATCATTGATGAATAACAAATAATAATGGACTAAGAACACTTCCCTGAGGAATGCCGGAAGTGGTCGGAACAAAGGATGAGTACACACCATCTAATGCAACACGTTGTCTATTGCATAAAAATGATTTTTAGATAGAAAGAAATGATCCATGGATGTTGTACCAGTTTTCAAGCTTGAAAAGTAGTAATTGGTGATTGAGAGCGTTGAAAGGAAAATCGACATAGCAAACATCCAGTTGTGCAAAGCTTTCGAAAGCTTCAATGCAGTGATGCTGTAAGAGAGTCAAGTTGGTTAAAGTCGAAGATCCAGGTAGGAAGATGGATAGATCCATGTTGCTCATCAGAGATGTGTAAAGTGTAGAAGACGCTGGTGTATAATACATTCACATACAGCTGATAGGATGGATAGAAGAGATATGGGACGGTAAGATTCAACTGCAGATTTTTTGCCTGAATTAAATAATGGAAATATATTACCTAATTTCTACAAAGTGGGAAAGTAACCTGTTGTAAAGCATTTGTTGAGAAGGATGGATACTGGTACTGACAAAGTACGAGCGGCGTTCTTCAGGAACATAGCTCCAAGATTATCCTAACCAGTTGCACGATTGACTTTAAGAGTGATCAGGAGTTGGGAGTCATTCATCTGGTGATGTAAATATTAATGAGAGAGCCTGGGAAGTAACACAGCCACAACTTAGGTTGGATAAGTCCAGGGGCTGGTTTGAATTAAATGTGGATAAAAAGAATTTATTGAAGAGATTGGCCCGCAGTTGTCCAGTTGCTACTATTATTAGATTAATAATTTTTTTCCAAAGACCATACAATTATAGGTATACAAGTCATCAATATAAATGTGCAATAGTAAATTTATATGAGCAGTAACTAAGTATGAATTACAATTGTTGGTCACTTATAAATGAACTCACTGAGTAATAACAATAACATTTTGTTAACAAGAAATTTCTTGTTTTGGTTTAAAAGTCCATAAATTAAGACTAATTTTCAACTACTCAGGTTATGTATGTATTATAAATTCTCACACATACCACCATTGGAATATTGTATACAATACAACCCTTGTGATGTATTTTTCTTGTTTTGGTAGGAATGAACATTGCTATTTACATTTAAAGGATGCATATTAATCATCTTTAAAAAAATAATTTATTGCTGATTTTTCTTACCAGATGTAGTGTTATGTACAACTTGCCATCCAACAGAGAACATAATTGCTTCTGCCGCTCTGGAGAAGGATAAGACAATTAAGCTGTGGAAGAGTGATACTTAAGCATCCCTTATGCTGTGGTACTTCTGATCAGTCAGAAAGATGCCCGTACCCATGGGAATTTGGAGGTGCTTAATTCCTAGATGTGCTCCCTTGTTCATGCTATCTAAGGTGACTCAAACATTACAGATATTCTGGCATGAATGCTTTCATTTGTATATTTTTATGTGGGTTGAAGCTCCTAGAATCAGTGTGTGACATTTGATGACCACTTTTAAACAATTAATTGCCCTTGGAAATTTATGAACCAGACTTGGGCTGAGGTTTAAATTCTCAGAAAGACACCTGAATTTGTGCAAGTGCAGTCCATATTGTTTTAGTGATAAACATGACATGGTTTTCAACTGCTACTGATTTTGGTACAGAAAACCAAAAGATCTGTGGTACCTGCTGCATATTGCCATTTATCTTTGTGATGCAGCTATGATTACAAGGAAAGGAGCTCTCAGTTGTATGGAAATACATTGTAACATGTAAATATTACTACTAACATGTAAAAATATATTATTGTTTCTTGTTTATGTAACAAATGTGGCTAGGCAATGTTATTAAACATACTCTATTATAATGATGTGTAATGCTTATGTTTTTTTACATCTGTGGGTATATTGTTTTTTTTAATAATTTGGTAAAAATAAGAGTTTTTTTTTGTTTGCTCAGTTTTTGTTTCAAATGAGCTGTATCTCTCTTTTAATGGTTTAGTGGATTGTTTGATTTTGTTTATATATTGTCTGTAAATAATAAAATATATATCAACATATTAAGCACATAGACCGTTGTGGTAACATGCTATATCCATATTATGTGGTCTCAAAATTGTAATAGTATTGTGATGTTACACGATGTTCGCCTCACTTAATAAGAAAAAAAAGATAAATTTCATGTATCTTCTTGCTTCAGGAGTAGTTTTTTGGTAAATGTCATTTTATTTTCTGACAAGGTGTTACTGTCTGCATATCATAATGTAGAATGTGTGGTTTAGACTCAATGGATCTAATAGCTCCCTAAAATTCAGATTATTCTTGTAAAATCATATCACAATTTTATCGTTGAATTACTTTATTCTCACCCAATTGAGGCAATACATCACCAGTCTCTCATGAATGTGTTAACTTCTAATAATTGAACGTTACATTTGAAGACATTAAATAAATGTGGACATGTGCCAATGGTGTAAATGCATTTTTCTTATTCTTAATGTACGAGGGTCATTCAGAAATTAAGTTGTGATCCACTATCTAGATTTTTAAAAACATGCATTTAGTAATTTATTTCGGGATTTGATGAAAATACCAAAGTTTTTAACATGGTTTCTGCTACTGTTAAGGAACTTTTAACGGGCATTCTATTGTGAAGTGAAACCAGTTTCTGGATCCTTTCTTCGTGTATCAGTACCACCTTTGGAAAAATCTGAAGAAAACTTATTACTTGCCAACAAGTCTAAAGCCCCAAGAATCTTCAGTATGCATATAGGTTGTAGCTTTTATGTATATCCACAGAAAAATGAGACAGCCGGTTTTGATGATAATTGTCGTCATCTGGTGAATTATCATTAGAAAAGCAAGCTTAAATGCATTATTGGAGGGGTAGTGGGTAGGGTATTTAAAACTATCTCTGAAAATGCATTTTAGCTTGCTTTTCCAATGGTAATTCACCAGATAACGATGATTATCGTTGAAACCGGTCCTGTCTCATTTTTTCTGTGGAAATACACAAAAACTACAAACTATATTTGTTTCTTTATGGTATTCCACCAGGTGATTGCCTCCTCAGTGAATTTTAATGTCCATATAGCTGCAATGGTGGTATTTGCTATTGGAACTTATTTTGTGACTAACCCTCGTACATGTCACCTGTACCTAACTATCTAGAGAATAACAGCAATCTGATGTTGAATTAGGTATGATATGTATTTATTCAAAGAAAAAGTGTACTGTGGTAAACAAATGTACAACTAGTAACCTTGCTTCTGATTAAATAACTTTGGTGCTGAAACTTATTGCAGGGGATCTTTCGTATCTTAAAGCTGTGCGCATTGCTCTTGGCTTGAGTGGATCAGGTCACGTGTAAAATTAGGAAGTTGATGTGCACCATTTAGTTTGCCATAGTGATTTTTTCTAGCAATATTATGCCTGCCTGGGCATTTGAATTAACCTTCAATTGGGTACTAACTTGGCGTAACAATGATCTTGAGAATCACTGAAGGACTCCCATTTTTTACATAAGGAGAAGATGCTGACCTGGAAACTACTCTGGTGGGTAACTTATAACAGAGATCCAAACAAGAAACTATTTTATCTCTGGAACATTTTACTCCTAAGGGTTCCATCATGTCATAACAAATAAAATGGTGAAGGTCACTCAGAAAAATAACATGGTATTTTCCTATACCTGTCCATATAGCAAAACTTATGCCATTAAATTACATTTAGTAAATTGAGTGTTGATCTACCAATCACTGGTCTCCACTGTTACTCAAATGGAGGAGCACAGATGCTTCCTCCACTTAGTGGAATATTTTGTTAATAGGAATAATGAAGAATATGTATTTAATCAGGGATTAAAACATACTTGTGGCAATGGGAGCATTGTTTGGTAATAAGAAATGACTAATTTGAAAAATCATTAGTTTTACCATAGATAAGGTTTAGTGACAACTAACAATGGTTCAAACAACTTAATAGGCACAGAAGCAAAATGATAATGGAAGGAGATGCCAATTACATTCAATCAAGTTAAATATATAGGAAGAGGATTGCATAAAATTAATAATAGGAGGATGCTGCATGAGTGGATAAATTTGGATGTTTAGTTCAATTAATATGGATATTTAGTGTGTCATTTCACATAAAATTTTAAAGAATTAAAAATAGAAAACAAAAAAATTAATATTAAAGCTTGATCAGACTCGAGAAGGAAAAAATACCAATAATCAGGAGATAGATATGTAAGGGTAGGGAGAAGTGGACTGTAGAAGGGTGTAGGGAAGTCTTAAGACGAGGTGATTGCAAGATTTACGTACAAAAAGAATAAAGTAATGACTGTTGGATGTTATAATTAGGAAGAAGAAAGCATATGCAATTGTATGTAACCTAGTGTGCTAATACTTTATATATTGTCCAATGGGAAAAAATAAAATATTATGAAGTAACAAGCACTGAGATAGGGAAAATAATGTGCTGAGGTGAAGAAACAAGTAGTGGTATATTTGTTTTTAGGGTTCATTGACAGCTTTGGTCATTTAACATCTCTTCCATTCATAGAAAAACCCTATTGGGCAAACAATACCCATGCCCTCGTTGGGACTCAAACCAGTGGGTTAGCCTAGGGGGGTGTGCTAACCCATACAGAGTGAAGAATTAATTTATGTGAAATATGCACAGTGAAAAGAACAGTACAAGTAATTAGAAAAATTCCAGACATGGTGAAATAGGTATATCTACACTATCTAGGTAAAAGCACTGTCAAAATGTATAAAAGATAAAATAATACTATAGTGTCAGGTTAAATGGAAGAAATATGTGGGGAAACTAAAGAGATTAGACCTCTATGTTTACATAAAGGATGAGTGAGTAAAATCTATTTGTAAAAGAAAAAGTATCTAGTTCTAAGGGCATAATCACGATAAAGAAAAATTGATGAGATACATATATGATAACAAAAAAAAATTAGTCGAAATATTCATTCAGACAAAATTATACAGGATTTGAACAAATGAATTTTGGTTGTACAATATTTTTTTAATACTTCCAAATATTCTTGAGTACTATCAGAGGCATTTTTAATTTTAAAAAGTCCTTTATTGATTTTTAAAAATTTGTCCTCATGGCAAGATAATATGCATTCCTTACCTCATATGTATGAGTAATATATGCTCATATTTGAAGAATAAACTTCATCATAAGAAATATTTTATCAAATAACATTTTGTCTGAAGATTCTCAAGTTGACTATGTGTTTACCTGTTTTTCCTCATATCAGAAAAAAATTATTTTCATCTCCGAACTAAGGTACATTTTCATAAATATAAGTACTGGCATTTAATGTAAGTTCTCTTCCTCCAACTATGCTATATAATATGAATATAGGGTCATAATCACAAAAATTGATGAAATTATTATAATGTATAGTGTGTAAGATGTTAAAAAAATCTTGACAGTCAAAAATGCAAATCTGTACCTTAGAGGGAAAAAAATTAAACTTCATCATGTGAGGTAGTCAATGTTTTATTAATCATTGAGTCATGAATTCACCAATACTGCCTGAATTAAAAAAAAATAATATGCAAGTAATTGCAAAATCCATTTACAACAGTATAAATGTAAATATTTTAACTACAGATAGTCTTACCACACATTCTGGTTTGGCTGGGACAGACTTGTTTTGAAGGGTCTGTCCCGTTATTATTATCATCCTGTTGAGTTGACATCTTTGTTCTGGCAGACACTGTCATGTCATGGTATGTTTTGGTGATTGTTGTTGATATTGATGCACTTAAGTAGGTTGTCCCTCACAACCATATCTTCCAATTTCCTCCTTGACTGACATTGAAAGAAAATCTAAATATACATAATAGGTTTTTGTGTCATTCACTAACAACCCTATCTTTTCGGCTTCTGATTCCAGTTTGCAATATGTCTCTATTAATTTTCTCTTTCTTCTTGCTATTATGACTAATTCATCAGCATAAACATGGCTGAAGCTGGTCTTATTATACATTGTATCATGCCAATTAGATAGGGTTGTTGACTGGCCATCTTCTTCGTTTAACACCCTATTTGAATTCTTTGCTCAGCTTATTGTCAATTTTGACTTGAGCCTTGGTATTATTTGCAGTCATTTTCACAAACCTTATTAGTATCTGAGAGATACCAAATTCATCCATTGAGTCCGACAATTTTATTCTATTTAATCTATCAAAGTCCCGTTTGAGATCAATTAACATCATGTGAAGGTCCAGTCCATATTCCTAGTGTTTCTCCATTATTTTACTAATAATAACAATTTGAACAGCTGTGTTTTTTTTAAGGGCAAAAGCCACATTGGTATTATCGTATTATCCTTTCAATGTTCAGTCTTTCATTTATTATACTACACAAGACTTAATATGCTAATTTTTTGCAGTAATGTCTCTATTATTATTAATCTAGTTTTTTTATTTTTTAGCATAGGGCATATAATGTCAATGTTCCACATGTCTTCACATCTTTTCTGTTTTCCATTTAGTTTTGATTTATTTGTGTACCATATTCATAATTGGTTTTCCTCCAAATTTGATTAGTTAACCTATTACGTTTTATACTCTGGTGTTTTATTATTCTTCAGTTTTTGTATGATACTTTCTTCTTCACTGTGTATAATTGTTCAACCTAGCTTTACATAGGTGTTTCACTCTTACATTTCTTCACCTAGTATTTTTACTTTTGTAATCAGTCATCATTGGATTAAATCCTCTATTTGTTAGTGCATATCTTTGTTGAAATTATTTCTTTCATTTTGCTTATTGTACTGACAATTTCCTCAAGTTTTTCCTTTAGCATCTGTTTCTTCTTTCTCTTGTGTCTTTTTCCTGCATATCCTCTTCCCAGTATTCCTCACACTTAACCTAACCTATTATCTTTTTGAATAATTTTTCCTCAGGTTTTATTTTTCTCTGATATATATATTTTGCACATTCTTCATGAAACCATTCTTCATTTCTCTTATCTTTTTTCTCTCTAATTACTTCATCTGCTACTTCTGTTATGTTACTTCAGAGTTCATTCCATTCTCTTGTATGCCATCCCTATCACAACCTTGCAGTCCCCAATGTACATTTTTTATACTTTTTTCTCAATTCAGGCTATCTGCATCCCTTTTCATCAATCGTATTTTTTGTATTTTCTGTATATTTGCTAGTTTCTCTTGTACCTGGGCCAAACAGATAATGGTCCAAGTCACAGATATGTTATCTACAGCTTCTAATATCCTTAATTGATGAAGAGTGTCTTGTAGATATAAGTAAACGGCTACTCTGATTTACTTCATTTTTTACTGGTATCTTTCATGTTCCTAAGTGAAATTGTTTGTGTGGATAGAATGTACTAAGCATATTATTCCTGCTTGCCCAATGTCCAAACATTATTCCATTTCCTAATATCATGAAATGTGTGGACTCCTTCCACTTGTTTCTGATAGCTCTCAATAGTCAATTATTACTAATATAATATATTTTGGTGTTTTATGACAGATTTCATTAAAATGATCACAGAACTTTCCCTTTTTTTCTTCTCTTTTGTTGGGGCACAAGCTGCCATAATTGTTATATCCCTGAACCACCCTTTGATCCTTATTTTTCATATTCTGGCATTGGTATAGTTTCAACCTGCAGCAGACTCTAATTTTCTTTATTACCAAGAATCCTGTACCTAGCTGACCTGTCCTCTTTTCAGGACCACTACTCGATTGAAAATACCCCATTGTTCCTTACATTTCACTGGGGGAATCAGATTCCCCTTGGGGAACCAATGGGTGACTCTGGTTTCACCTGTAGGGATTCCAGAATTCCCTGAAACACACTGGAAGTCAGAATTCCCCACAGGGAAATTGAAATTCCTTATAGGGATTAAATCGCCCAAGATTTTCCAAATAGGGGAGTGAGACTTCCCTGCAGAGAATGTCTCTACAAAGAAATCAGATTTCCCTTCAGAGAAAGTGAGAGCATTATGAATTAAATTAAGCCTTGCTCAATATTTGTAATACTCCATGGGGATTATAAATTGTGTAAGATAAGTTAGTAAAAATAATTTCAAGAGAGATTTCATATGTATGCCGAGATATAGATAGAGATATTTAATAAAATTGTGAAATCAAGTGTAAACAAATTGTTTATTCTATTCCTTGTTGAAAAATGCCCCAGTTTTCCCCATTCATCTGCATGGAATCTGACTCCCTACAGGGAAAACAGAATTTCCCATGGGGAATATGTTCCCTATAAGGATTTAAGAGTGAATCAACAAAGTGACAATCAAAGCCAAATTGGTTTATGTAATTGATGTGTTCAGGTGTGACTTCATGGAACCAATTAATCATTAAATTAAAACACATGGTAGTTCCACATATAAAAATTTATGTGAATGAGATAGTTTAAATTCCTTTACTTTGGGAGAGTGGACAAACAAATTAATTAGACAATTTAGATATCAGAATATAAACCATCAGTAGTGCTCCTCACCATACTTTATCGATTATGTCTAAGTGGTGTAGGTCAAACAACCTGTCATTAAATGTGGGTAAAACATGTTTTCTGAATTTTCATAACAAAATTAATCCACCCACTGTAACTACTATACTTAGAAGTGATAATAATAATAAATCAATACTCCAACGCAGCACCACCAAATTCTTAGGCTTATCTCTTAATGAAAATCTTGACTGGCAACCTCATGTTAATGTAATAATAAAAAATGGTTACTGGGATTTATATGTTTAGGAAACTTGTCCCAACAACTTCATTAGAGACTGAAACTTATTTATTATGACGAAATTTATTCCTACTTGGCTTATGGGTTTTTCTTCTGGGGAAACTCTAGTCCAGCAACAAAAGAAATTTTTGTTCAAAAAAGGGTTGTTTGTAGCAATGATGAAGGTTTCAATAAGAACTTCAGGAAGACCATTATTTAGGAGCGTTAAAGATAATAACTTTGCCAGGCATAAACATGTATATCCTTAATTGCTCAATGCTTGTAAGGAGTAACCTGGACCTGTTTTTGCCAAACCCTGTTGTCCATAACCACTGGACATGTGGAATGGAAGATGCTCATTTGGCTAATCACCCATCAGCTATTGCTAAAAGAGGCCCGCATCATTCAGCCTCAATATTTTATAATATGGTTCCAATGGCCCTAAAAAATATAACCAGCGCAAAGCTATGACTTCAAAGCTAAATTGAAGAACCTATTAATTTCTAAGAGCTATTGCAGTGTGGAGGAGTTCTAAGTGACAATTTGTAATTTGACTTTTTCTGTATCTTTTTTCATATAACTTAATTCATATTTTAATCATAATTCTTTATATAGCTTAATATAATATAGCGGAAGGTAACTTGATCCCTCAGAAAACCACTACAAAGTTCCTAGGAACAGACATTGACAGCCATTTTTCTTGGGAAGAGCACACTAATACCTTGAGTAGACACCTCAACTCCATCTGCTATCTTCTCAGAAGGATTAGAACAACGGTATCCCTGGAAATCCTACTCTCCATTTACTATGGAGAATTTTATTCCCACCTTATCTATAGTATTTTATTCTGGGGTACCTCTACCCATGCA